>PVJS01006447.1:0-59833 GCA_004027185.1 Glis glis | reverse complement strand
CTGCTGCTCGCTTTTGTCGCTGCTGCTCCGCAGTGCTGGTTTTAGAAGAGCTCCCTGGCTTTGTTGATGGCCTGCAAAAGCCGCAATGCCAGTAGCCGTTGGCGCGGTTTGACCAAGATGGCGCCGCTGCCGCTTCTGCCGACACAGCAGTTCGGGTCCGTGTCGCGCGTGGAGCGAGTCGCTGCTCGGCTTCTCTGCTGCTATTCTGCTGCTGTTGGGTTCACAGCAGGTCGCTGGCGTCTCCGTTGGTCTTGTGTAGAAGCCACAAGGCTGGTGGCCGCCGATAAAGTCCTGCCGAGATGGCGCCGCTGCAGCCGCTGCAGCCACTGTCGCCGCTGTGGCCGCCACCGTTTGGTCTCTCAAGTGTGGAGGAGCCGCTGCTCGCTTTCGTCTCTGCTGACCTGCAGCTGCTGATCTTCCCGCGAGTCCCTGGCTTCTCTCAAAATTATACTTTTAAATGGTCTAGTCATCTGCATTTTTCTCTTAAACTATGAAAGAAAATAGTGAGTCTATACTTTAATATTGCTTTTAGAATTATTAGATTTATACTTTGCATACTTTGAGCATATCATTCAAAATGACATAAATAAATGTATTTTGTGAGCATATCTATTACAAAGAGGTTCTATTTATTTTCAAAGATAATTCATGACATTTTACACATGCTAACACACACATACCATAAATGCCTTAGCTACAATGGAAAAACCAGCTCATTTGTCTTTTAACTATTTTTATTTTGATAAAAGTATTTTCAAAATATTTTACCCATTTCCAAAATTGTTACTGTAATATTGACATTATGTCAATTTTCCTGATGCTTACTTTCATTTAGGAAATAAACATTTTAATTATCATTTATTTGTATTTTTCTTTTAAGAATCAATTATGTTGGTCTTTTTTCTGATTTTCATAAAGGTTTTATTTCCACATAAAAATGAAAGTGCATTAACAAAAATTACATGGCAGCAGTGGTGCTTAAAATTAAGCCTTAAGCCAAACAAACAAATAGCCCCCTACAAGATTTTACATAAGCAGACACTTTCCAAAACACCAAGCCTCTACATTTCCATCATCCCAAACTGCTTTGTTCTTCAAGCTAAGTTCCTACCTTCCCTCTTCAGTGCATCTCTCCTCTAGCATATTCTAGAGCAATTTGCTGTATTTACAGTCCTTTGAGTAGTCTCAATTCCTTCTAATCCATTTCTTTGTACCTGTTATTACCTGTGTCTATACTCCTCTCTATTCTTCCTGAGTCTTTGGCTAGAATCAGCCCATCTTTCAGTTCTCAGTTTACACAGTATTTTCTTTTGTGGGCCTGTTTGCCCTGCTTATCAACCCTGCTTACCTTTGGAACAGCACTCATATTCAAATTCCCTTTTTTTCCGGCATTAGCCTATAAATGCCCAAAGGTTAGATATTTTGTTTTGCTTAAAAGTGTATTTCCAGAATTTGCATAGCATTTGGAATGGAAGAGAAATGCATTTTTTAAAGGTGGAGGAGAAGAGAGGAAGATATTGATGGAAAAAAACATTAGAGAAGAATAAGCAAGGCTGTGTCTGAATGCCCACTCTTTCTGCCATGGTTTGAATGTTGTTATGGTTTGGAAATGAAATGTCTCCTGAAGGCTCATCTTGGTCCCCATTATGCCAATATTTAGAGGTGGGGCTTTTGAGAAGTGATGGGAGCATGAGGGCATGGATCTCATCAATGGATTGTCTATTAATTGGCTCATAATTAAATGGCCTATCGGGTGACAGTGGAAGCTGTAGGAGGCGGGGCCTTGTTGGAGAAAGTAGGTCAATGGGAGCGTGTATGTTGTCTCTAGACCCTTCTGGAGACCCTTCAACAGATCACTTTCTGGCTGCCGTGAGGTGAGGAGTTTTGCTCTGCAGTGTTCTTCTGCCATGACGTTCTGCTTTACCATGGCCCCATAAACTTGAACCTCTGAAACCATGAGTCAAAATCTTTCCTCATCTAAGTTGCCTTTCCCAAGTATTTAGTCACAGATATGGAAGGCTTACTAACACAGATGTAATTTGTTACTCCAAGGATCTTGTGCTAGAAGCTGTTTCCCCGTGTGGTGGTGTGAGAGAGGGTAGAAGCTTTAAGGGGTGTGATCTAGTAGGAGGTAATTCGGGTGTTGTCTTCACAAGGGATTAACCCAGTTCTTGTGGTATCCCGATTGATTCCTGTGAAACAGGTTGCTATTGCAGAGCAAGTCTGGCCCCTCTCTACAGTCTCACCATGATGCCATCAGTCATGATATGATATGACATAGCCAAGGGGGTCTTCATCAGAGGTTAAATTGATGGGGCTGCCTGACATTGGATGTTCAGACGCTTAACACTGTGAGCTATATTAAAACTTTTCTATATATGGAGTACACAGCCTATTTTGTTATAGCAAAGGAAAACTGACAAGTACACTCTTATTATAGGATAAAAATTAGTCTGCCTATTGCATTTGTTAAAACTCATTAAGTGATCGAACTAGGCATGAGCTGACAATTTTTAGGTTCTCTTTAGTGATCATGGATTAAATATATAATATTTTAATATGTTATCTTGATCACAGAGAACCAGTAGATTTTTGGAACTAGGTTGCCTGTGGGCTCAAAAAGTACCATTTCTGCTAATCTTATTCAAGTGACTTTGAGTAATTCAAATAACATTTCCAGGCCTCTATTTCCTCATCTGAAATCAGGGATGATAACAGGACTTAACTTATAAAGTTGATGTGAGAATACAGCGGGTTATAATGTAGAATGCTTTGAACCTTAGAATAATGCATGTTAAACAGTGCATGCCTTAACTATGACTTCCAACATTTTCATATTTTTCTCTTTATACATTTTTCCATCTGTGTTAACCAGCCATTATTTAAACACTGAAATTAGTATTTTTATGTATCTTTAATTGTACAACCATAATATTTCATTTTTCCATTAAATATACTATTGTAATTTATTGTAATTCTGATATGAGTTCTAAGGATACTATGTGCGAAGAAAATTTGTTGAAATTCTATACTGATTGCAACTTAGAGGGAAAAAGAAAATTTTACAAATAAAATTTTGTAGTCAGAAGTTAACAAAAGAAACCCCTGAAACAATAAGAAAACAGAAGAAAGAATATTGAATTAAAGTATTTAAACCTGTTTTATAGTTTCATTGGTGCATTGCAGTTACACATCATAGTGAAGTTCTATCTCTCTCTACATTAAAATATATAAAATTACTGTCATTCAAGAGTCTTCCCATAAGAGGGCAGTAGCACATTTTCATACCAATGGAAGATTTTAAAGTGTTTTCATTTATTTTATGTCCAAGTGAATTGACAGTAATAATTGATGCTTTGGAAGGTGTATGTTTATGTACAATCTTGGGGATTGTTTTGGTTTAAAGCTTTATTTTCTGTCCCTTTACTAGAATGTAATTTTGAAAGAAAATTTATTTTTTTCTATGTAGAAATGAGATCTTTTTATAGAAATATATAAAGACACATTGTTGATTCTTAAAAGAAAAACAGAGATAAACAACCATTAAAAGTGTTATTTTCCTAAATGAAGCAAGCATTAAGAAAATTGACATAATGTGTTGATATTAAAGTTGCAATTCTGGACATAAGTAAAATATTTTGAAAACATGCTTATTAAAATAAAAATAGTTAAAAGATGGGTGAGCCAACTTTTCCAGCACTGCTTAGTCATTTATTGTGTGTGTGTGTGTGTGTGTGTGTGTGTTAGCATGTGTAAAATATCATAATTTTTGAAAATAAATAGAACATTTATTTCTAATAGAGGTTAGCAAATTAAAATTTGTGTCACTTTGAATAATAAGCTCAAAAAAGTGTGTACTATTTTTCATTGCTGTAAATTTGTTCCTTAAAAATATTCAGCTATTGGAATGCATAAATTCTTGCAGAAAATAAATATAGAGAGTGCTAATGCTATTATTTGCATAAATTGAACTTGATAGCAATAGCAATAATGCTACCCAAAATACATTTCAGCAACTAACATTTTGGACTAATACTTACTACATGTCTGATAAAGCTCATGGAATGAACTTTACAGGTGTAATCTCACTTGTTTTTTGCAACATATACTTGAGTTAGCTATTCTGTACCATGAGTTCCAGTTTATAGTTGAGGATTAAAATCTGTTGCCCAACTTCACAGTGCTAGTAAGTGGCAGAATCAGGTCTCACAGAACCTGAGAGATCCTAACTGGTTTTCCAGAAGAAAGCATCAAAACTTTGACACAGATTCCCACCCAAAAAATAGAACACTATAAAAGGTAGGTAGTTGATTTTCTTATGCTTTTATTTAGGACCTCTGTGTCCTTATATGAAAAGGGTCCATTTTAAAATGGTGGTTGCATTTGAGCTAAGAGTAAAAGGATGAAAGTGAGTAAGTTAAAAGACATGCCGAGATTTCCTCTTTTTTCTTTCTTTATCTTCTTTTCCCTCTCCATAAAGTGTTGAGCTTTTACCAAGACTACTGAAAGATTGGTACATACAATAAAGAGAAAATAAGCAAATAAATTGAGGATGAAGGGAGCCAAGTTTCTTACTGTTAAAACGTGGAGTGGTAGTCATGGAAGAGGGAGGACTAGAATTGGAAGTAGCAATAAGAGATCATGATTTTTAAAAAATAAATTATAGATAAGTAGATAAAGAAGTATAGATGTATTTGTCTCTATGTGTATATAATATACATATATCTGTATATATGATTTAATAGAATAATTATATATTATAAATATATAATACAAAATATATATTATTAGAAATATATTATATAATATACAATATAATAATATGCTATATTATATATTATATGTACAGATATATGTATATAGATGTAACATACATATATATGTATGTCCCCCAATTTTCTCTACAGCCAATAAATAATGATGCTCCATTTGAAATGAGCACACCAGCGCCCAAATTTTGGTTTACAGACACCATGCTCCATTAGGGCACCTTGAAGAAGTGGCTGACTTCAAGACTTGGGTAGAGAAAATACAAGGATGACCTTGGGACAATTTGTTAGGCTGAGAATAAGGAAGTACTCAAAGAATAATGAAGATGTATCAACAGGACACAGTGACAACTTTGAAGGGACTTTCACTGACCAAAATTTGGAAAGTCTGAGCATCAAAGTAAAGAATGATAATAACAATAGCAACACTTTGAGTGAAATAGAAATCTAAATGCTTACATACATAAATAAATAACTATATGTTAAGTGAAAGAAAAGGCAAGTTCTACTTTAAGTAGAATGCTAACTAATAAGTGTACAAGGAATGCTAGAATTGCAAAAGCAGCACTTGAGAATCACCACACTGATAATTAATTAATACATAAAACGTAAATGGATGCAAAAATTAGTGGGTGAAAGGCTGAAGAAGAGGATATTTACAGAGCCTCAAAGTATATTTCTACAAAATATTTTAAAATTACTTATGAATGAATACATACATATATTAATTCTACAGTGGAGAAATCTTGCATTATCTTAACCAAATCATACATCTTAACATCACAAGTAATATGACAATTAGCTGTTGTGGTATGTTTGGGGGGGAATACGAATCAATATAAAACTTCTACAAAGTAACTGGCCTCTACTCTTCACCCCTGCCAAAGGCATGAAATACAAGGAGAGCCTGAGAAATTGTTCTTGATTTTAAAAAGCTAATGAGACATGACAATTAAATCTACAATCATACAGTCCTGGAGTGGATCCTAATCCTTTAAAGCACATTACTGGGACAACCAGTGAGATTTGAATAGGGTTTGTGGATTCGATGATATTTAATCAATATTTCATTAGTGGTAATTTCCTGAAGGTGATGATTTTACTGTGGTTATGAATGTAAGTGTCTTAATCTGGAAAAATTGTCTATGAGCACTCTTAATCCTATCTGGTCACATTTATATCAATTTGGAATTATTTCAAAATAAAAAGTTCTTCTAAAAAAGCATGTAAGAAGAGTTTACTAGGGAGAGAGAACAGAAAATACCAAGCAGAGGAGGGAGGGAGAAGCAGAGTGGTGCAGCACAGGGATGCAAGGGGAGAGTGGATGAGTTGAGACTTGAGAGATGGGCAGGAGCCCTAGCTTTGCTGCTGAAAGGCATTTTGATTCTATCATAAAAGAGGCAGCGGCCCTGAAAGTTTTAGAACTGGTGATTGACATGATCTGATTTAGTTTTAAAAACTGTACTCCATATTCTGGGTGCAAATTGGATTGATGGTGGTGGGATGGGGAGGAAGAATGTAGAAGCAGGAATAGGGAGGCATGACTGCTGGAGATGGCTGCTCAGCTAGTGTGACTATAATGTAAATGAAGAGGAGGAGATGGGAGTTGAACTCTATTTTGGAGTTAGAATCTACAGCTACAGACTGATGGGTGAATGGAGGATTGTGGTTGACTCTGAGGTTCTTTGTAAAATCAAGGAACAGGTAAATTATACCCTGGTATGTACCAAAGTACATGTATACCATAGGGTCTTGCCTATATGGAATGTTCTATGTCTGTTATATATACATTGGTAATTTTTATATCATTTGACAATAACTAGAAGGGTGGGAAGAATGATAGAGTAATGCTTTCGTAGTGAATATTTTATGAGGAAATTATGCAAGCCTATACCTTGAAGCACTTTAATGTGCTAATGTAAGCTATCAATAGGATTACTACCATTATTCTATCACAGTTCAGATAATTTAATAACAAGTCCATAACTGCTCAGAACACCCACTCTTTTGTTCATATCTTATGGTTCATAGAAGTACTTTATCATGGCATTAAAAGTAACTTTAGAAGTAATTACTAAAACAACACTGCTTTTCCGCATTTTATGACAAATGTTTATATGATCCATCTCTAAGAATTCCTGAGACTAAGAAATTTTTGCTTTAATTTGAAAGAAACATTAACAAATATTGATTTCTTCTGCCTTCTTTTTTGTGTATTCCTTCTGCGTCATCCAACTTCATCACGTCATGTATAAGGAAAAAGAATGGGATAGAATGGTTCATGGGTAATTGCAGGATAGTGGGTTACAGGAAAGAGGTTTAAATGGGTAAGTAGAGGCTTTCCTGACTATTGCTAGGGCTGAGAAAGGAACATATAGGAAGTTGAGAAATGAAGGTAGAGCAAGGCAGGTGTCATTAATAACCCCAGCTGCAGTTAGTACCACTGTGTGTCATCCGAGTATTCCAGGAAGCCTCAGGAAGCATCCACTAATGATCTCGAGGCATAGAACAGAGAGGTGGATAATTCTTAGGAGGTACCAGGGTTTGGATAAATGTTCCCAAAGGCCTGAGTGTTGAAGGCTTGGTGGCCAACCTGCAGCACTATTGGGAAGTGATGGAGGTCTACAGGAAGGGTTTCTGGTCATTGTACATGTGCCCTTGAAGAGCATATGGAACCTCAGCCTCTTCCTCGTCCTGTCTTTTGCATCCGACTATGAGGTGAACAGTTTTGCCTCACACTGTTGCCATGAGGTGCTGCCTCACACAGGCCCACATGCAATGGAGCCAATCAATCATGGACTGAAACTTCCAAAACAGTGAGCCAAAATTGATCTTTCTTCTTTATAAACTGATTGTCTTGGGTATTTTGTTATAGTAATGGAAAGCTGACTAACACAAGAGGATTTATTGTGACTGTCCCACTCTTCATTGGCTACTTGCCTGTTGATGCCTATATACTTGTCCACAGCAACTGCAAAATAGTCCTCCTCTCCCACCTCCCCACTTGCATGAGCATTCGACACTACACTACTGGCAGGGGATTCTGGGCAATGTGGCTGTTAGCTTTCTTCCACTGTAGTTTTTGGAAGAGGTTTTGAAGGAAAAGGAAATCTTTGGGGAAAGCTTTTCCTGAGAATCAGCAAACAATGTGTACTGGTCTATTGGTGCTATTCTTTCCTTGAGCTCAGTATTGAAATTAATGGTTTGTTATTATTCTGTACCTGCTATTAAAGTCAATTGAAGGTGACTGTTTTATCTTTAGTTCTCCAAAATTCCGGATATGAATATAATGAAAGCAAAATGGGGAATTCAGGAATCCCTAATCAGAAATAAATACTCTGAAGATTTTATCAGGAAATAAAAGTTAATGTAACCACTGTTTGGGGTTATATTTTAGCATACATTTATTGGGAACAAATAGCAGTTTTTTAATCCTAAATCATTAACGTATTTGGAAATTTAGTTTAGAAAACATCACCTGGTTTAATGACAGTTTATAGAATTGTCCCAGTAGAAAAATTTTACCCAGTTGCTAAATATTTATTGAGCACTTAAATGTATCAAAAACACTATCAGATTCTGGAAACACAAAGGGCTGGGGATATAGCCCAGTGAGTAAAGTGCTTGACTGGCACGCTCCAGGCCCGGAATTCCATCTTCAGTACCAGACATATTAAAAAAGAAAAGACTAATCAATGATATTTATCCCTTACTCATTCCATATGTCCTTTGCTGGTAGATGCTATTTACCTAATTGTGATCTCAGCTTCCACTCCTAAATGATCCGGATCAGGGCATCTGTCTGTTGCTAGCTTGTTTTTTCATTTGTTTTGTGCTTTGCCCTGATTTTTCACTACTTTTACCAATTGCAATACAAGCAATGAGAGGGTTCTCTAGAGAATCCCATAGGTTAGGCAGACTCTTGCTCCCCTCTGTTAATTAGGACTTTTCACCCCAGCTACTATACTCTCCCTTTTGCCTCTTGTTTCAGTGGCATGAGGAGTGCAGAGTTAATGTGTGTACCAATTACCTGGTCCTTTACTCTTATTCTTACCCCTATTATTTATTAAGGATTATCATGGGTGGATAACTTTATAATTTGATCCTTAGATTACATACTGTTCAGGTGGGACTGTGACTAAATAAGGGGCATAATCCAGACAAGGATTCTGTGACTGATTAGATTTTGTGTCTGCTCTTTTTAGGAATGGATAAACCTATCTTCATATGTATAAAGAATAATCAAATATTTTTAGGTTGAGGGCACAAAATTGTTGTTGTTATATGGATGTCTTAATATATGGAGAAGAGTATGTGCAATTGATAAGCATCAGAAGGGATTCATCATGCAAGTAGCTTACCTATTTTTTCCCATCTCAAACCCACACTTCTGTACTCTGTGATGCTAAACTTATTCCTCCCCCAGCAATAGTTCCTCATTCTAGTAGCAGCACTTAGTTCCAGTTTCTAGCTTTTCATTCCCTTCAACAAATAGTGTCATGATGTCTTCTTAGAAGTACTGGTTCCTGCTAGGTAGAACACTCTCCTTAGAGATGTGGACCCCAATCTCTGCAAAGCACTGGGTACCAGCACCAGCCAGGAAGCATCTTCTATTTCAGGGCCTAGGTGCTTGCTAGCTGACCTTTCCTCCACACTCTTGGATTATTAGCATCAGTAGGTTTGCTCCCTAAGGATACTGATACAGGGTACCATGCCCAAACGTCCAAGTTCAGGTACCCTCAACCTTTTCTGTCCCCCCCAACCTTAAAGGTTGCTTTTTCCCTTTACACTCTTTGTGATGATTTTAATACTCCGAGCTACCAATACCTTTTGACTAATTATCTAAATTAAATTTTCTACAAAGTTTTTATTAAATATAAGTAACTAGTATTTGTTTGTTTTTGCTACTGGGGACTAAACCAGAGACATTCTACCTCTGAGCTACACCATAGGCTCTTTTTAAAAAAAATTTTTTTTGAAACATGGTCTCACTAACTTGCTGAGGGTCTTGCTAAAATTGCTAAGGATGACCTCAAATCTGTGATCTTCCTGTCTCAGCCTCCCAAGTACTGGGATTATAGATGTGAGCTACTGTGCCTGACTAATGTGGTTTTCATTTTTCTTAACTAGATATTTGTTAATATACTGTACCCACTGTCAAATTAAAACACCACAAGTTTCAACAAAAATGATGAATTTAGTCAGGAATGAACTTTTTTTTTTTGCGGTACTGACTGAAGATTGAACCCAGGGGCATTCTACCTCTGAGCTACACCCCCAGCCCTATTTTTTATTCTTTATTTTGAAATAGGGTCTCGCTAAGTTACAGAGGCTGGCCACGAACCCAGATCCTCTGGTTTCAGCCTCCCAAGTACCGGGATTTACAAGCATGCACCACCACGCCCGGCAGGAATGAACATTTTAATGGGACCAAACATACCGTGATAAATGATGTTCATGTTCAAGGAAGCAAAGGGAGACAGGTTTTTAAAGGCAAAATGAAGAAGGCCATATAAATTGTTTTGATACAATTATCTTTGACTACAAGGATCAATAACAAGGGTCATAAACAGTAACCAGTGTTAATCATGATAAAAACAATAAGAAAATATATGTCATCAACTACTTAACATTATAGAACTTAATGATATAGAGAAGGAAACATAGACGCAGTTAATTAAAGGAGGGAAATAAGATAAAAAGGAGATTGGAAATAGATAGCATTCCTGGATTTTCTGGGACAATTTCAAGGCCACACTACCATATGTTAGCACCATCACTTCATTAAAAAAGATATTTTAATACAAAATGGAGAAAGAACATACTATCAGATTTAAAGCCAATCTTTCCCAAGAAGAGACAGTTGGCAACTTATTGAAGACAGACACACGCAGACACACCACAGACATTCCTAAATGATCATTCCCCACTACTATATTTGGGAAAGAAGGTAGTTTTATCTTCAGCTAACTGGATCAGTTGGAAGCAGATTTTTTAGTATTCCTTCTGAATTCTCCCACTTCTAAAATGGACCACAAGTCACTGAAACTTCATTGGTTACAGTCTACAGCTAAAGGACTATTGCCCTCTTCAGTATGATTGACATTACAGTGTTTTCAACAGAGATGTTGTTATACAAAATGTCAGATATGACTGCAGGGGGGAATAAAAACTTCAAAATAGTCACTGTTTTGATGTGGCTAAAATCAGAGAAGACAATTTTTCTAGGCTAAAAAACCCACTGGATTTTTTTCTATGGTATAATTTCAAGTATGCACAAGGAATAGAAAATAGTAATAAGCCCTCATGTTCCCCATTTTCCAATCTCAAATAATTATAAAGGATTTACTAATCTTGCTTAATCGACTTTATGACTTCTTTTTTTCTGGAATATTTTAAAGAAAATCTCAGCTATCATATAAGTTTAATTTTGTCCTTCTAAAAGAAACAAAGGTTGTACAGAGGCTGAGATCAGTCCACTATACCTCTTTATTATTTACCTCTAACCAGTATTAAATATATTCAGGCTTTATCTCCACAGGTTTCAGCCCTTAGTCCTAATTAGAATGGGTCCTCTCTTCCCCTTTTTCTAAAACTCTCAGCAGTTCCGGGCTTCCCATTGAGGGAAGTTCTGGTTTTGCTTACAGCCAAGTGACTGTTGCAAAGCAGAGAAGAATCTGGCTACTTTTATTACTTCCACTTGTGCAAAAACTATGAGTCATTGGCAACAGGCAATCATAATTCTATCACCTCATTTGAGATGAGTTCGATGAACAGGTGGTCCACCTCTATTCTCTAAATGCAACACTAAAGTAGGAAGCTGTCACTGCACGTTGCTTGTTAATTTATCTTTGGAGGGTAAAGTTCCCATAGATATTAAGGTCAAATGGCATGCAAAAGTTATTAATCCCATGAGAAAAAGGTTAAAAAACATGTTTCCTTGTATGAGTTTAGGGAAAGTTCTGTGCTGCTGTGAACCATTTAACCAACAAGTTTTCAGAGGAACCCATTCCCTACAATTACTTCAAAAACCGAGTCATGCTCCCAATGTCAAGTCTATTCTGTTCTCCATCTCCTGAAGGCACTTCCCTTTCAGCTGCCACAGTTTCATTTCCCCCTTCAAAAACTCCACTCCTGACTGCAGAATCCAGTCTTAGACTAGAGCCAGTTCTTCTCCTCCATTAGTATAGTCTGGAGGACATAATTTATGTGCCTGAGTAAATATCCCTGGTCTGCATCATCCTATTTTAAATAAACTGTGCAAAGGGAATGTAGGGAAGGTTTAAACAACTGTTCTGGAGGAGACCTAGAATTTTAGGTATAGTGCACAAAACTGGACCGGATTTTTAAGATTCCGAGTTTCAGTAACATCTGAGGTCTCTCCACTAGGAGGGACTGCAAGGTACAGTTGTTTGTAGGGAATTAGTGTAAAATGTATAAATGTATGTATGCCTTTATGCACCCCAATGATTTGTCACGCCCGAGAGTGACGCGGACTGACAGGGAAAAGTGAGCGCTGACGGCTCGAGAAGTACTCACCACGAGCCGGGGAGAATATGTCGAGCAAATCTCGTTTATTTAGGAAGACAGGGCAGTTTTAAAGTGAAACCCATAAAGGAATCCCCGGGCAGTAGGGTGTGGCCCCATGGCACGTGACGGGTCGGGTCATACGCCCCCTATAACCTATCATAGCCCTCTTGAGGTTAGGTGGGGCGGGTCTGCCAGCGCCATCTTTGCTATTGATATGCTGAATCGCTGAATCGCTGCCACGTGGAAGAGGCCCGGTACTCTAGAGCAGGCCTCTGTTAGTTCACTGGGCCCTTTCATGGCACCGAGTAAAGGGCCCCGCACTATTTGTATTAAAATAATATCTTTTCTATAGGTTAATTTGTGTACTATGTAGACACCAAAGTGTTATCATTTACTCTTACGTCCCTTTTTCTAATTCCAAAACCATACCCAAAGAGACATGGGTCAATGAGAAATAGTCATAATTGCTCTGTAGTTTCCAAGCATCTGCCCTGTGGGTAGCTTCTTATGTGAGAAGTCCTTTTGGGAGAAAAACATGATGTTTACATGACTTAGACTAGACTGAAGTAAATGTATATAAATGAATGAGGTAAGATGATGGTTCATTTTTCTCCTAACAGTTGGTTAGCTCTCCAATAGCTCAGGGATCAGGAAAGGGAGGGGGTGATTTCTAAGTTACAGTGTTACTGCATAATCCATTCTTTTTCGTATCATTGTGAACCAGAGAAGGCTATCTCAATCTGAGGAAAGGATGAAAGACTCGTTTCTAGAAATAAAATCAGGTGTATTATGACATGCTCTTAATTTCTTTCTTTTTCTTTTTGCAGTACTGGGGACTGAACCCAGAGTCATTCTACCTCCGAGCTACACCCCCAGCCCTATTATTTTATTCTTTATTTTGAAACAGGGTCTCACTAAGTTGCAGAAGCCTCACTAATTAGCTGAGGCTGGCCATGAACCCGGATCCTCTTGTCTTAGTCTCCCAAGTACTGGGATTACAAGCGTGCGCCACCACGCCCGGCTTAATTTTTGAATATAAAGTTTTTAATAAAAATTCATGTATGTCTTTGTAACAATAGTTTTCAAACTTTGCTGTGATTAGAATGACTTTAGGAGCTCATTTAAGTGTTAACTTCTTAGGTTGTGCAGAAATTCTGATTGTGCAGAAATCTTGGAGGAGCTCAGTGACCAACAATATTGTTAACAAATATCCTGGGAGAGCTTGATGCGAAAATCCATAGCATTTATGGTGAGAAATATTCTTCCCCAGAGTGTAAATACATGAAAAAAACTTGAATCAGTAAAACCAGAGAAAAAGGTGTAGTGAGTATATATCCTATTCCATGAACTCAGAGGCATGAATGATTTCACTTTCCCAGGTGCTCTTAGCTCTGGCAGACACTGAAACACCTGGATCTGAAGAACTCAGATTCTTTAGCTCCAATGCAGTCTTTGCTTGATTTTCTCCCACTGTAGAGAAGTTTTCCTTTCTTCCTATGTTCCTTAAGCCCTCAGTCTCTATATCTACAACGAACTCAAATTTCTGGGTGAAAGAAAATGAGAGTAGGCTGGCTACAAACATTTTATTCTTTGCTTTGCTTCTGAAGCAGGGGAACCCCAAACCACACCTGGATACAGGGGAAGGAAAAGTAGTACAAGAATAAAAACACACAAATTATAAATTTAGTAAATTATCTCATCACCTAAGTCAACTACTGTAGATATCCTTGATGATTATTATTTTCATACCACTTACAATTCCCATTTGGTATGGTTTTTTAAAATTTTTTCTAATAATGAAAGTAATTCATAAACATTCTAGAAATTTAGACAATACCAAAAAATCCCATAAAAGTAAATAAAATCACACATAATCTCATTGAGCAGTATGTAATCTGGAAAAGTTTAAAGAAGCTTCTTCAAAATGACCCTATAGCACTTCTTTATTTCACAAGCAGAATCCTAAAATGACCATAGATGGAGCAATCTCCTAGGAAATACTGGTAAAAAATAACATGACATAATGGAGTGTGGGAAATAATAACTGCAGAGATTTTTACCTGGGGTTTTCCTCTTGCCTAAAATGGTTCTCTTTACCACAGGACATTGGCAGGAATGTCCAGCTGTGTTTTGTGATCAATATGGTTGATCTCCGAGAAAATATATAGATGGGCCAGCAAATTAGATTTTATAGTTCATAGAAAAAAAGTGTCTGATTTATCAAAATCTTCTATTAGTTTCCCACTCCCAAATACTGTACAATATTCACAGACTTTTAGGCAATCATTGCATATTATCAGCTTTTTTTAGTTTAGCATATTATCTCTTTAAATTGATCCTGTATATTTGCATTTTTTGCATAGATTCTAAATCCTCACAAGTAGACTAGCCTTATCCAAATCTATTAGGATATTATATATTTTTTTAACTTTTTATGTTCATTTATTGGTGCATTGTAATTATACATTTTGATATATGTCAGGGTATGAACATCATACATGCACACATTGCACATTTAGCCCTCTCTTCAAAATGTTTCTCAATTCTAGTGGTCCAGTGAATTAGAATCTTAGGGAGGACCTTTTGAATTCTAGATTATAATTAAATAACATGAGGAATTTTAGTGTGTGACCAAGTTTGGTAACTACTTAAATAGGGCAAAAGAATGTGTATATCACATAAAAAATGTGTGTATCAAAGTACTTGAACTTCTAGCCAGGCACAGTGGTACCAGCCTGTAATTCTGGTACTTGGGAGGCTGAGACAGGAGGATACCAAGTTTGAGGCCATCATACAGTAACTCAGCAAGACCCTGTTTCAAAATAAAAATTAAAATAGTTCTGGGATGTAGCTCAGAGGTTGAGTACCCCTTGGTTCAATCCCTAGTTCCAAAAAAATTGAACTTCCTTCATGATTTTACCCCTAAACAATAGCCTCTTGATTATCAGTGACTCAAATTTATATGTTTCTGGTCTTTCAATGTTTCCATTTTGAGGAAAGATTTGATAATACTCTTCATGATTTTTTTTGTGTGTGTGGTACTAAGGATAGAACCCAGGGCATTCTACTTCTGAGCTACACCCCCAGCCCTGTTTTTTATTCTTTATTTTGAAACAGGGTCTCACTAAGTTGCGGAGGGCCTCACTAAGTAGCTGAGGCAGATCCTCCTGTCTCAGACTCCCAATACTGGGATTACAAGCGTGCACCACCACACCGGGCTCCTATTTATAATTTCTAAAGATTAGTAAGTATTAATTAGTTAATTAGGAAAAATTTTACCCCTCTCATTTATACAGTACTCAGGAAAACAGATATAACTCATATTTTTCTTTTACAAAAATAGTTCAGTAAAATTATTTTGGGGCCCAAATTCAAATTAATACACTATTGAAAAAAGTTTTCATATTGTTTTAATTTACAGCACAAAAACTATGTATTAGATTCTCTTGACAGTTTTAGTTAAAATTAGGACAATTTAACTAAAGAGCAGTTTCTTTGGTCTTAAAAATGGAGGCACAACAACATTTTCTTTTGAATTATATGTATTCCAGCAAATCAAATTACAAAAAACACGTATTCATTTCATCCTCCATGCCCCTTATACCATTGTATCTTTAGAAAATGTAGACAGGTTGAAGATAAGTTAATAACAATTAAAGAGTATTTGTTTTCTGAGTGGTAAACTTAAAAGTTTTTACTTTTTTGAACTGACAGAATTATAGTGAGGTATAAATTAAAGAGTATACATAACAATTTAAGAAGTAGGAAAACATTCTCAATTGCTTTTTGTAAGCACATTTTACATGTATATTTTATCTGATAGCTCTTTAAGTCAAATTTGGATTTAGAAGGTACAGGCCAGTTTATTATTATTTTTAATTTGTGTGACAGTATTTTGATTCTTCCAAAATATTTTACTTACTTTGATTTCTTGAATCAAAAACCTATTTTGCTAATTTTTGATTCACTAATGATCTTTTCTTTTTTTTTTTTTTTTTTGCGGTACCGGGGATTGACCCCAGGGGCGTTCTACCTCCGTGCTATACCCTCGGCCCTTTTTTTATACTTTATTTTGAAACCGGGTCTCACAAAGTTGCAGAGGGCCTCACTAAGTAGAGAGAGAGAGAGAGAGAGAGAGCTGAGGCTGGCCGCGAACCTGCATCCTCTGGTCTCCGCCTCCCAAAGTACTGGGATTACAAGCATGCGCCACCACACCCAGCTCACTAATGATCTTGCATCATTACAGTTCCATAATCTTTAGGACACCATATTGAATTGCACTAAATGCCATTTTAATCAACCTTACCTTTTTTCAAATAATTTTTTCTCCCATGTCATAAAAAATGGACTTTAAATGAAGAAAAAGCAGCTTCAGCTTCAAAATTAGATACTAAATAGACTAAGCAGTTTTCAACTGACTGGCAATGCATAAACAAATGTGAACCTCTGGGAATGGTTTCAATTCTTGTCAACCACAGACAGTATTACAGGTTGCTATTTCTGCAGCTTATTTACTTTCAAATACAATGTTTGAATCAGAATTATAAATTGCTGTTTGCCATGAACTTGAAGAGAAAAATGTTCTGTAATATATTTATTTTGTCCCCTGGTGGTGATGTTGGGGTTTTGGGATGTTACTTTGGCAGCTGTGGAAATTATATGGGGATAATTATATATGATTTTGAGGTTTATTATTTTTGCTGGATATGTCACTGCATTCAGTGCTATATATTTAATGTTTTATATACATATACATACATATGTGGAGAAAGAAATCCTAAACTCAAAAGTATATTCCACATGTCTACTCACAAAAAAACAAGAGGAAAAGACAACAAAAGGAAACAAAAACTTACTTCATTTGCCAAACCCTGAGAAAGGTACCCCTCCAAAATTCTTCCTGTGTAAGTTTGAATATTTTCTAATTTCAAACAAGCAGAAAAGCCCACTCATATTTCCATGCTAGGAGAAGAGAAATTTCCAATTTCAAGAGTTCTCCAGAGAAGGTTTTAAAAAGTTTCTATAATTAATTAACAAGTAATTATATTATTGTAATATCAAATTGCATAGAATTAATATGATGGATTTCTGGCCACAAAAACTATTTTACAAATTGTTTCCAGGCTGTAAAAATATGGGTAAGAAAATAGAACAGATTTACATGAGAAGTCTCATGAAGAGTTTCTGTTGGGAAGGAGTTTATTGCCTTGGACTGCTTTTGCTTCCATCTAAGAAACAGGTTTGAAGTATTTGGACACAGCAACACAGACTGAATGTAAAAGAATTCAGCATTCAGCAGGGCGCTGTGGTAAATGCCTGTAATCCCAGTATTTAGGAGGCTGAGAAAGGATCACAGGTTCAAGGATAACCTCTGCAACTTAGCCTGACCCTCAGCAACTTAGCCAGACCCTGTTTCAAAATAAAAAGGTCCATAAAAAGGGCTGGGGGTGTAACTTGG
Source organism: Glis glis (assembly GCA_004027185.1). Taxonomy (NCBI): domain Eukaryota; kingdom Metazoa; phylum Chordata; class Mammalia; order Rodentia; family Gliridae; genus Glis; species Glis glis. The sequence goes on along the minus strand of PVJS01006447.1, from coordinate 42,076 downwards.
AGGTAGAATACCCCGGATTCAATCTCTAGTATGAAGAAAAAGGAGAGGGAGGAGAATTCAGAGTTGAGGCAATGATCTAGGGCAATGAGTATCAAAGTTGAATATGCATACAAGTCACTTGGCGAGTTAGTTAAAATATCAATTCTGATTCCAAAGTTCTCTGGTGAGGCCTGAGATTCTGCATTTCTATTAAGCTCCCAGGTGACACTATTAAGCTCCCAGGTGACACTGAGTTTGCTGCTCTATAGACTTCACACTGAGTAGCCAGAACTTGGAGTGATGGACTGCATGCCACTGCCCACCTCAGAGAGGTTTTAAACCACAAGAGACTAGGGTCTCAATTCAGATATGTATTAAGGTCACTTAAGTAGTCCTTTGACATGTGTGCAGTTAATTAGCTCCATCAGTGATTCTGAGTCTCAACTGGTGTAATGAACCACTTACTTAGAAAAATGGATTCTCTGTTGGGAATGAACATAGTAATATATATGTGTTGGGGAGAGGTGTGGATGATATTTGGGGTGTAAGGCTATTAGGGGTTAAAAGAGAAAAGGAGGCAAGTTTCAGCTGGAGTAGATGAACCTTCTTTCCCCCCAATCTGTTTCAGTCAGCATTCTCACTTCTGTTACCAAAACACGTGACAGCACAACGTAGAGGATGATTTAGTTGGGGTCTGGCAGTTCTGGAGGTTTCAGTCCATGTTAGGCTGGGTCACATCTATGGAGCTCAGGGCATGGAGTGGAAAGCAGAGAGAGAGAGATACCATGGACATACATAGTCCCCAAGGCCATCCCCCCAATGATCTGCCTCCTTCAGCCATGCCCTTCTGGCTATGTTACACTGAATAAATCCATTCAAATTATTAATCCATCAATTTATCTGCTGATGATATTAGAACCCTCATGATTCAATTATTTTACCTCTAAACATTGTTATATTGCCAATACATGAACTTTTTTAGGAGACTTTTTTTCAGAGACAAGTTTATTTAGGAAAGTGGGGATACACATTCAAGAGAGAATGCAGGCCATCTCAAGAGGGAGAGAGTGGTTTGGAGTCTTCACAGTTTTTATTTTATAGGCTACCCCGTGAGGGGGTGGGCAGTGGCGCACAGCAGGGGTGGAGGTCTGGACTTCCTCAGAATCCTCAGGATTCTGAAATCAGTGGGTAGTGGCTGGGTGGTGACTGAGCTTAACCTTCCTTATGGATCCTATGCTTACTAAGCATCTCAAGAATCTTAGGAGAGGAGAGAGGCCATGATGATTAAGAATGTGGGCCTATTAAGAGTGTTTGCCGGGCCGGGCATGGTGGCGCACGCTTGTAATCCCAGTACTTTGGGAGGCGGAGACCGGAGGATCCGGGTTCGAGGCCAACCTTAGCGCGCATGCGCGCACGCGCGCGTGCGATCGATCGATTGATCTCTCTCTCTCTCTCTCTCTCTCTCTCTCTCTCTCCTCTCCCCCCCCCCTCTCCCTAGTGAGACCCTCCGCAACTTCGTGAGACCTGGTTTCAAAAATAAAGAATAAAAAAAAAAATAGGGCCAGGGGTGTAGCACGGAGGTAGAACGCCCCTGCGTTCAATCCCCGGTACCGCAAAAAAAAAAAAAAAAAAAAGAGTGTTTGCCTAAGAAAGAAGCAGGCCCTGTAGGATGAAGATAAGGATTATGAAGTTTCTAAATTTTAAAACTAGTTTTCCTTTCCTTTCCAGTTTGTCTCCTTTATACCTATTTTTAATTTTTCCTATCCTACCTCAACCCCAACTCCCACTCCAGAGACTTTAATCTTAAGAGTTGATGAAGGTCAAAAGTCCATCTTCTATAGCTTCTTCAATACTGATAAGGGATGAAGGCCCTGCTTAGCCAGTGATCATCCTAACTGACCTAAAGGAGACAGAGAGAAACTGTCCTCAGTTATTGATTTGGGTTCATTACAGTAAAGTCAGAAGCCAGCATCACTGAAGGACACTGACATAGGAATATGAGGATCAGTAGGTGGTTTTTTCCTATGTGCCTGATTTTTTTTGTGCCCATTGTGCCAAGTCTGCCACCAGAGCCGCTGACTATGCAAACAATGCCACTCTGATTTGTGTAGAAAACCTAGTTTGTCACATAGTTGTAGACCTAACATTCAGAACCAAACCCAAACACCTTACAATGTTCTGTAAGGCACCACCCAGCCTGGATTCTCATTACCTTTCTGAAATAATTTGCCACTTATTCCCTCCTCAACTCTGCTCCAAATGCACTTGCTTCTTTGCTTTTTCATACAATTCCCAAGCAAGCCACTTTGAGACTTTGCATTAGATGCTGCCTGTGCCCCAAATACTCTTATCTTAAATATCCTATGGCTAGCTCTCTTACTTCATTTAAGTTTTCTCTCAAATATTGCCTCCTCAATAGGTCTCCCTGATCACCTTATTTAAATGACAACTTCCCAACATCTCTTCTGATGTTTCTTATCTGCATGACTTTCTAAGACTTATAACACATTTTCAAATATTATCATATATTTATCATATTTTTTTATCTTTTGTTTTTGGTTCTTAATTCTCTTCTCCAACATCACTAGAAGATTATAGAGATCTTTGTCTACTTGTTCACAGATATTGCCAAATTGTCTAGAAATCTTCCTATCCTATAGTGCATGTTTCACAAATGAATGAATGAGTATATACAAATTCAGATGCCACTTCAGAGAGGTCTTCTATGCTGTTTCCAGTAAAACAAATACCTACCTTCAAAGTTTCTGTCCTGATAGTTCTTGATTATAGTAACCCATCACATTATCTTATTGTATATTCCTATATTCTCTTTCTCTACACATTATATGCATATATAACTTTTCCTTGTTTTGAGATCATTATTAGAATATAAAGCTTTTAAAGGCAATGGCAGTTTTCCAAGGTGTCTTCTTAGCAGCTTTAATATCACCTAACAGAGTGGATGGGTAATAAATATTTGTTGACTCTCTTTTATTAAAGGTGGAATTGTAAAGATATTTTAGCTTTTCTGCACTGCTATAATCTAATACATAATTTCTCTGTTTCACATTTCTCTGTATAGGAAAACATCATCTGTTGTTGATGGCTGATGTAGTGCTCCTTTATTTAAGTGAGCAGGGGTGAAAGAATCAGACATTTATTCCCAACATTCATGCTATGATCCTCTCACTGAGCAAAATAGAGTACAATTGTGCCTGGATAATTTTCTTGCCAAAACACCCCCAGGTAATCAGATTTCTCCCTCCCTCCCACCATCCCATTTTCTTGGCTCCAAAAGTTGCAGACCCAGAATTCTACTAATGATGAATTGACACTGTGGAGAATCTAGCTCAGCTTAAAGCAATTCACACAGTTGGCTAAAGTAATCGCATGGTAGGATGTTGTTTTTCTACTTAAATATACTCATAGTCTATCGAGAGCTCACTATTTCATAGTTGTTTACTTTTGATCCAACAGGACCTATGTTTTCCATTGTATAGCACTTCAGTAACCCTGCAGCTTCAGACGCTGCCTGAACAGACATGGTACAAGGCACGGAGATCCAGATTTGCTAAACAGACTTGAAACTGGTGTCTGTGTGCTACTTCATGAACTAGGTCACCCAGTTCTTTTGTTTTGGTCTACTTACAGGGTTTGTGGCATAGGACACTACACTCAAAGATCCAATGTGGCTGCGCATTTCTTGGTCCTCTTGATCTAGCTACAAACACACATAGGTATAGGAAAGAAAAAGATCCCCCAAATTTCCACTCTAAAATCCAATAGTATTATTTTCTAAAATTACCATTTAAAATCAAAGTAATCATTTCAGAGTTAACAAGGCAGGAGCTAAACACAGATAATATTAGGTCTCTTGTTAAGCATCTTGTCTAACAATTAGTATTCACTCTACTTAGTCATTCACATATTAATTCATTCGAAGATAGTTATAAATCCTATAATGTATGCAAGATTGTGCATGGTACTTCTGGACAAAAACTCAACAATTCTAATTATGCAAAACATGAAAAAACAAGTACAACAAAAAGGACTGTGAAAAAAATGTTCAACATCATTAGCAATCAGAGAGATGCAAATCAAATTACCCTGAGATTTCACCTAACCCCAATTAGAATGGCAATCATTAAAAACACAAACAATAACAAATGCTGGTGAGGATGCTGAGAAGTAGGAACTCTAATACACTGTTGGTAGGATTGAAAATTAGTGCAACCACCTTGGAAAACAGTGTGGAGGGTCCTCAGAAGAATGGGAATGAACCTACCATATGACCCAGCAATACCACTTCGAGGCATCTACCCAAAAGGACTGAAATCAAACTACCAGACTAATGCATGTGTATCTATGTTTATAGCTGCACAATTCACAATTGCCAAACTTTGGATCCAGCCAAGGTGTCCATCAACAGATGGATGGATTATAAAACTATGAGATATGTACCCAATGAAATTTTATGCAGTCATAAAGAACAAAATTACATCATCTGCAGGGAAATGGAGGGAACTGGAGAACATTATGCTAAGTGAGATTAGTCAGTCACAAAGAGGGAAAAGTCAGATGTTCTCCCTAACATGTAGAAGCTAGGGAGAATGGGACTTAGAAGGGACTCCAGACAAAGAAGGAGAAAACTTTAATTGAGCAAAGAAGGTGACCTAACTGAGGGAGATGGGAGGGGGGAAGAGGGAAACCCACTAATGCACATGATGTATATACACAAACTTATCAGAGTCGATCACTATGCTGAGCACAGAAAGGAGGGAAAGGGGAGAGAATAGGGTGGGATTTGAGGGAGAGCTAAATGAGCAATATATGCATGCATGCTTCTGATACCCTGAAACTTATCAAAATGTATAACTACAATGCACCAATAAATGTAATAAATTAAAAAAATAAATAAATTAAGCTTTCTATAGTGGTAAAAAAAAGGACTGTGAGTACATTGATTGTAATGAATTCAAATTCAATTAAACAAATATTTATTAAGTTGTCTAATTTGTGGTCAAGATTTAATACCTGCATGTGCACACAGATCATTATTGGTTGATGTGACCAACTATACCTGCATTTTGAGTAAATATGAATTGGATGTTTGGATTTAGAAAATTCTAGAATATTAGGAAGAGAAAATGTTGTAAAATCACACTCTTTAATACTATTTCTCTGCAAAAGAAAGGTAACTAATAAAAAAGAGATAAAGAATCAATTAATATTTGCACTCCTATGTTCATAGTCAAGATCCAGAACAACTCAAATGCCCATTAACAGATGAATGAATAAAAAAGATATGGTATATACACATAATAGAATATTGTTCAGCTTTAAAAATAAAGAAGGAATCCTGCCATGTGCAATAACATGGATGAACCCGAAGGACATTATAATAAATGAAATAAACCAGTTATAGAAGGACAAACACTGCACAGGTCCACTTTTATGAGGTATCTAAAATTGCTAAACTCATAGAACCAAGAGAGTAGAATGGTGTATCCAGGAGGAAAGGGAAACAAGGGGTTTAAGTGGTATAATGTTTCAGTTATATAAGATGAATAAATTTGAGGGATCTGCTGTACAACATCATGCCAATAGTTAACAACAATATAATATATTATACACTTTAAAATTATTAAACAGATATATATCATGTTGAATTTTCTCATTAAAATTTTTAAATCATGTATTTGGAATCTACTTTTTGACAGAGTACACTAGGATTTTATGGTCTCCATTGTTAGTAGTTATGACAAAATTCTACAGTATCTTCCCCACCTACAAAGATATTATAATCATTGTACAAAGTGGATTTACTAAACATATCCCATCTCCCAGGTCTCAGCTTACTCACTTTAGCACCTCATCTCAAAGGAAGATGTACAATTGCACCCCGGATCCCTAGTAAGTTTTCAGAATTTATTGCTAGGATGATACTGTATTCTGATACATTATGGGCATATGCATTCAAAGGTAACCAGAAAAGAATCAGAGCAAAATGTTCTGACCTGCCTGGATTCTCAGTTGTGTAGTTAGGAGGTGAGATGTTGGCTTAGAAGAAAATTATTTCCCTTCTGTATGTGGTCAGCAAAAATACACAGATCAAATGTCATGTCCTGGATCATATAGATAGTAGGTCAGAGTAAACGTGGCCCTCAAAAAACAAAACAAAACCAAAAAAACCAATCTGATACTTCAATACTTATACCCAATACTTCCCCAACAGGGGTATTATACTTCAATCCCTACTTTTCTGGAATATAATTTAGAAAAGTGTGTTAGGGTTCTGGACCATACTCTTTTGATCCTTCCATAATACTCTTGTCTTTTTCTTTTAAAACACCTTGATAAACCTTAAGCAATTATCTAAATTAATTCTTAGAGAACAGGAAGGGGTAAATCTTTAAATGCTTCAGCATTTTAAACAAATATTTGCATTCCAGTGTAGGTAATGATGCTGTTGGCAGTATGTTTCTCCCAAAGAAAAATTAAACTTAAAATACAAGTCCTTTAAAAAAGGCCATATTAATTCTCGAGTGTGGGGCAGGAGTTGAAATTTTGTGCAATTTTATCATGATTGTTATTTTGCACTTTCTAACATTCAGGGGCCATACTTCACAGTGCTAAGATATTCTACAATGAGAGTCCCAAACAAACAATAGTTTCATTGTGCTCTGCATGAATTTTAAATATTTTCATAGTCAATATTGCAGATTAAAAACTCACTTATAATTATTTGAAACTAGAACCACCACCTTCTGTTTTACATATAAACACAAAGGACTTTTGCACAATTTTACCATGCACTCAGTTGAACAGTAATGCAACTACTACATAAATAAATGGGAAATTATACCCTGTTCCATTTGGGAATTTAACAAGGGTATTCATATTGTGGAAAATAAAGCACAGTAACTCTGATGATACTAAGTAGACAATAGATAGAATATAGGCCTGCATGTGGCATTGAGTTCGCTGTGAGTCTACCATGGAAACAACCTTTATGGAGTTGCAACCGCTTCATGACATTTAGTGTAAAACTTCTTGAGTACTAAAAAGGAAAAAAAAAGTCAGCCGTGGTGGTGCATGACTGTAATCCCAGTACTTGGGAGGCTGAGACAGGAGGATCGCAGGTTCAAGGACAGCCTCAGCAACTCAGTGAGGCCCTCAACAACTTAGCAAGACCCTGTTTCCAAATATAAAATAAAATAAAATGGGGATGGGGGTGTAGCTGAGAGGCAGAATACCCCTGGGTTCAATCCCCAGAACCACAAAATAAATAAATAAAATTAAGTAATAAAAAGGAAAAAAAGAAGTTATTATAAACTCTTATTTTTATTTCTTGAATGCCAAGTTTCATGCATTAGATAATGTCTATGTGTAAATAGGTAATTATTTTATCTATGAATTTAATTTCAAGAAGGTAATGAAGTGTTAGAAAATTATGAAAAGGAATTCTTATATAGCTGAACAATTTGAAAACTACCGTACCAATTCAAAAAATGTTTGAAATGTTATGTTTCTCTAATGAAGTCATTTGAAAAATCCATATCTTGTTGCATATAAAATCTTATGGATAATACAAAAATGGACACAACCAACCATAATTATGACAAAATGCAATATATGTCATCATATAGAATGAATGAAGTGCCATTAGATACACACAGGAAGGAGAACCAAACCTTGAAGGAGGAGTATAATTTTCTGACTGGGCTGGGAAGAGGATGAAAGAATAGTGAGAAGAAAGAAAACTAACTATAGGATGTGTTTAAGTAAAGAAAAATGGGAGCCAGGTGTGGTGGTGCACGCTTGTAATCCCAGTATTTGGAAGGCTGAGACAGGAGGATCTCAGGTTCATGACCAGCCTCAGTTACTTAGTGAGGCCCTCTGCAACTTAGTGAGATCCTGTTTCAAAATAAAAAATAAAATAGGCTGGGGGTGTAGCTCGGAGGTTGAAAGCACCTGGTTTCAATCCCCAGTACTGCAAAAAAAAAAAAAGAAAGAAAAAAATCTAAAATGATCCCAATCTTTGGGGAAAATTATTTTGGTAAATAAATACTCTTAATTTTCTGCTGTTAAATCTCTTGGTGAACACAAATCACAGATAGGAATAACATTTGAAGCTTCTCATGTAGAAGAAAAATGAATGAATGCGGAGGAAAAGATTGAGAAGGAGCTGCTAGAAGCAAGTCAGATCTATGCCAATAAAGCTGAAGGAAGTAGAAAGTAAGATTCTTTTATACTAAAAATATTTGCATGTTTTTATAACATAGTAATAACAAAATTGTGTTTCCAATAATTGTATATGATTCAAATCCCATGCCAACTGAGTAAGTAGTATGCCTGCCCCGTACATTTCAACCTAGTACCTGTTGAGTTTTTGATTCAACTCAAAATATATTTCAGAAACTCAAATTTGTCTGGCTTTAATCACCCTGATGCCCTGGCATGCATAGAGGATATGAGACTTAGTCTGATCCAAACAGAAAACATCTGTGTCCTGGCTATGTTTAAAAGGATAGAGTACTTTCCTGGTTGAGAGTACAGATGTGGATTGAAATTGTAGGAGGAAGGCAAAGGATGCAGAGTACCTATGAAAAGGTCCCATGAGTTGTGAGGTAAGAAGGACTCATAACTGTATGGAGCTGTATTATCTGGATTCAAATTCCAGCAATGCTCCTTAGTAGTGACATTGGATAAGTTTCTAGATTTCTGTTTTTCTCCATTTCTCATCTGTAACATAGGGGAAAGTAAAAATAGTATATACCCTATAGTTTAGTTGCAAGAAAGAAGTGAGTTATTTGACTGTCTGTAAATTACTAAAAACACTTCCTAGCCCTTAGTAAGTCCTACACCAGCCACTATTAGGATGATTCTCTAGTGTCATCCAACCATGTACTCTCTGGACTCAAGAGGAAAGCTCTGGAGTCAGGGTCTTGGCTGTTTCTTCTCCTCTGCCTGGAGTGTTCTTCTCTAAGAACCCTCATTGTCTGGACCCTTTCTTCTTTTGGAACCCCATTTAAATGCCACAGTGCCATTGAAACATGATTGGCTTCCCACCCCCAGCATTTTCTAGCTCTCTGCTCTCAAATCTTTCTCCAAGAGGACGTATTACTATCTGCCATACTAAAGGTTTACTTATACATTTTAACCATTCTTCCTTAATGGGATAAGGGTAAGGTCTTTGTTTTTTTTCTATAATGTCTAGAACAGTTATCTAAAACAGAGTTGGAACTCAACCAATACTTGGGAAACTGATGAATAAATATGTTAATTTATTTCAATCAGCATGGAGCATTTAGGTTGTCTGAAGTTATTTTCATATTAACATCAGATTGGCACCATGCAAGAGCTGGCTAAACCAAACCGCAGAACACCTTCCATTGCTGCTGCTTCTGTCACCGCCACTGCTCGGTGTTTCTTGGCCTCTTCACTTTGAACACTGCCTTGCTTTTGCTTGACTTGAATTGCCTCATACTGCAGTCTACATCTGCTATTTAGGCTATACTTTTTTTTTCTTTTTTATTGCCATCTGGTCTCCTGTAGCATCTCAGGCTTCATGGTTTTCCTTTTGTTTGTGTCCCCAGGTCCACAGATTAGCCCGCCTGATTTGGGCAGTACTACCCTTATCTGCACTGGAATGTCCAGTTTAGTTTCCCAGACTTCTGTATTCTGTCCTACCTGCATTTTCTTTATCAATCTAGTAAGGGACTTTCTGTTTCATTTTGACAGTTTTGAATGGGAGAAAAATAGTTTCCTCTAGAATTCTGTTATCTTGAGGGTTGCCTTCCACTCTTTTTCAGAAGTTTTGGTTTTCACCAAGTGATTCAGAAGATAGAGACTAATTAGATCTTCATCATTTTGCCAGGTACATAACAGGCTCACAAATAATTTTTGCTGAATGAATAAATGAAGGATCCATAAAAAATACCCAAGTAGAATTGAACAATGGTCACCAAATTATCAAAGATCCAAATGGAACTAACATTTCAGAAATCATATGCATCTAGAAAGGAACTTAATGCTGCCTTAGTCACAGTATGTTCCAGGGCATAGTGTTTGCTATAGGGTGGGAAGATAATACACTGCCCCTAAATATTGAGGATTTGTAAATAGTGATGCTTATTATTGCATGGATTGGAAAGTAAATGGAATTTCTGGATCTTTGGTTAGGGTTAAAGATTCTATTTAGCAACACTTCTAGATGCATAGAAAATTTAACCTATAAAATTCAATGTAAAGTTATAGTTAGTTAAGCAAGTTACTTACAAGCAAGCAAATTCACTAGGGCAAAATTTGATGACTCAAATTTATTATGGATTATTTTAAAATAGAAAAGAGTATTTAAATATTTTAATAACATTTTGAGGAGAGAGCATTATTTACCTGCTCTTAATGCATCTTTTGTTTCAAGTTTTCAACTTTTTTTGTTGCAAAAGAAGTTTTGTTTACCCTTTCTCAGAGCATGCATGAACTTTCAGACCAATAATCATTAGGTTAGGTAATTGAAAGCTAGCAACTTAAATGCCTGGATTTTCCATAGCTTGGATCTTGTAAGAGAAATGTGCTTAATGTTATTATTAAAGATGTAGGATCATGGGTTCTGAAACTTTATAGTTTATGTGAAACTCTGATGAGATAAAGAACTCAAAAGGGACATTAGTTGTCAATCTCCTCTTCTCCTGGTCTCTTTAAAGAAAGGAATAACTGAAAAGTTATCTTATTCTTCAAAAGAGACATAGGAAAAGAAGGTTGAAATGATTAAACATTGGGCAATTTCTTTTTGGTGAGTTGTTTTGGAATCTAGAAGCTGAAGCAATGACTTTCAAAGGTTTGGGATATGAGGGTAACCCACACACTTCCACTCTCTACCTTACCCTTGACCTGAATCCTGATTTTGTGGGCTTTTATGTGGCTTCTAGGCAGCTGCATTTCATAAGATTCTGATATTTCCTCACATAACTCATTTTTTTGTGGTACTGGGGATTGAACCCAGGGTTGTTCTATCTCTGATCTACACCCCTACCCCTTTTTATTTTTCATTTTTTTGAAATATGGTGTCACTAAGTTGCTGCAAGTCTTGCTAAGTTGCTGAGGCTGTCTTTGAACCTGCAATCTTCCTGTCTCAGCCTCTGTGATAGTTGGTCTGGTGTGTCAACTTGACCCTCCTGAGATCATGTGACTTTGATTGTGTAATAGCAGATTGAACCGAAAGTCCTGCCCTAGATGTGGGTAGCAGGGTTCTGATAGGTGCAGGACTTGGATAAAAGGAAGGAGAAAGCCACATAGAGTGAGCCACGACTCTTCCTGAAGAAAACGCGTTTGATCTCGTCTGAGATTGTCGGTCTCCAACTCTGCCATTTCCTTGAAGAGCTTCTTGATCTTCTGCTCTCATCTGAGATCGTCGGCCTCCAGCCTTCGAGCTGAAACTTCACCATCGTTTCTCCGAAGAGCTTCCTTATCTTCACATCTTGGACTGGACTGAATTGGTGGTTGCTTCAATCCTAAGGCTCCAGCTCTTAGACCACCTGACCAGCTACTGATTCCTCTGATTCTTCACATGCAGTCGACACCCAGGACTACATTGTGAGCCGATCTAATAAATCTTTCCCCCCCTTCCTTTCTTCATTCTGTGAATTCTGTTGATCTGGTGAACCCTGACCAATACAAATATTGGTACCGGGAGTGGGGTACAGAGTGGGGTACAGAGTAACAGAATTCACAAGAATGTGTTCTTTTGGTTGGTTTTCTGACTTCCGGAGCTGGCTCTCCAACTTGATTAAGCCTAAAGTGAGTGACAGCCATCCTTCAATTAGTAGGGGAGGTACTGATTCTCTGTGGTGTGAACTATTTAAAACTATACAAAAGGTGGGCCCTTTCAATTACCCTAACTCTCCTCTTGTGAAGAGCAAAGAGTTTAGTGATTCTATATTTCATATTTTTGACCATTTTACAAATATTAAGGAATATACTGATGTTGGCTGGTTACTTCTGGCATCACTTGAGAAATTAGCGTGGGAAAATGATAAGCTCCAGAACTGTATATCAGAGCTAACAGCCAATGCACGTTGAGGGAGAGTCTTGTCTCCTGTAGTTGTAGACTGGAGATTTCTGAAGATCAAACACAGGCCCTCATCCTGAGATTGGCTGATTTGCAATGTAAGGTTCATTGTCAGCCTAGACAGGTGTCTGCAGTTAAGGTGAGGGCTCTGATAGGAAAACCATGGGATCCTTAAAAATGGAACGGGGATATCTGGGAGGACTCTGAAGAGGCTGGGAGGACTCTGAAGAGGCTGGGGACATTGAATCTGAGCATTCTGAGGGGTTTGTCCTGCCAGTAGATGAGGACTCCTCACCCTCTACAGAATTGGCTTCTTCACCTTCCCCTGGGAGAAATACTCCAACATTGTGACAGAGCAAGGTAATGCTGATACTCTTCAGGACCTACCCACCCCACCCACTTTTTCCTCCAGACCAATAACAAGGAGCAAGTCTAAGCGGGCCCCTAGAGGTGAGGTGCAGGTTGTGATCCATGAGGAAGAACGCTATACACAGAAAGAACTTATTGAGTTTTCTAACTCATACAAACAGAGGTCTGGGGAATATGTATGGGAATGGATTTTAAGGGTGTGGGATAATGGTGGAAATAATATATGATTAGATCAGGCTGAATTTGTTGATATGAGCCTGTTGTGCAGAGATTCTAAATTTAATGCAGCAGCTCATAATGTTAAAAAGGGGACTAATAGTTTATTTGGTTGGTTGGCTGAGGTATGGACCAAAAGATGGCTTACTGTAGGTGACTTGGAAATGCCTGACCTCCCTTGGTTTTCTGTGGATGAGGGGATTCAAATGCTGAGGGAGCTTGGAATGTTGGAGTGGATTTGCTGTTTGGGACCTTCTCCTCCACAGTGGACACGTCCTGAGGATGTTCCCTTCTCCCGTACTTTAAGAAATAAATTTGTGAGGGGGGCACCATCATCCTTGAAGAGCTATGCTGTTGCTATCCTCTGTATGCCAGAACTTATGGTAGGAGACGCAATTGACCAATTATTGGATTTGGGTGTTATATGTATTCTTGGTTCCCATAACAAGGGTCAGGTGTCGGCTCTTAACCATCAAAGGCAAGGTAGTTGCACCTATTATAATGGACAGCAGAGGAGGAATGATGAGCAGAAGGGCTTGACTCATGCAGATTTATGGCATTGGCTGATTAGTCATGGTGTCCCCAGAAGTCAAATAGACAGGAAACCCACCAAATTTTTTATTGGATTTGTATAAACAGAAAAATTCGAGAATTGATATACCAGAGTCTAACTTCAATCATAAAAGTGGAGAGTCATGGCCTCTCAACCAGTTCCCAGACTTGAGTCAGTTTACTGACCCAGAACCCCTTGACTGATGGGGAGGCCAGGTCCCCTTGAGGAAGGGCTCTGGTACAGAACCGAAAAGTTCTATTGTTAATCTTTCCTCCATCCTTCCCCAAAGGGACCTATGGCCTTTCACTAGGGTGACTATACATTGGGGGAAAGGAAATGATCAGATTTTTAGGGGACTGCTGGACACTGGGTCTGAGTTGACGTTGATCCCAGGTGATCCTTAACATCATTGTGGTCCTCCGGTAAATGTAGGTGCTTATGGAGGTCAGGTGATACAAGGTGTTCTAGCCAAGGTCTGACTCACAGTGGGTCCTGTGGGTCCCCGTACTCATCCTGTGGTTATCTCTCCAGTCCCTGAATGTATTATTGGTATGGACATACTCAGTACTTGGCGGAACCCCCACATTGGTTCTCTGGTCTGTGGAGTCAGGGCTATTATGGTAGGAAGGGCTAAATGGAAGTCATTAGAGCTACCTCTCCCTGGGAAAATAGTGAATCAAAAACAATATCACATACCTGGAGGGATTGCAGAGATTAGTGCCACCATCAAGGACTTGAAAGATGCAGGGGTGGTGGTTCCCACCACATCCCCATTTAATTCTCCTATTTGGCCTGTGCAGAAGACAGATGGAACTTGGATAATGACTGTTGATTATCATAAACTTAATCAAGTAGTGACTCCAATTGCGGCTGCTGTGCTGGATGTGGTTTCCTTGTTAGAGCAGATTAACATGTCTCCTGGTACCTGGTATGCAGCCATTGACTTGGCTAATGCATGTTTCTCTGTACCGGTTCATAAGGATCATGAGAAGCAATTTTCCTTCAGCTGGCAGGGCCAGCAGTATACCTTCACTACTCTGCCCCAGGGGTATATCAACTCCCCAGCCCTGTGTCATAATTTAGTGCGCAGGGATATTGATAGACTTTCTCTTCCACATGGTATTACTCTGATTCATTATATCGATGACATCATGTTGATTGGGCCGAGAAAGCAAGAGGTGGCCACCGCTCTGGACTTGGTGAAGTATTTGCATGCCAGGGGATGGGAAATAAACCCAGCTAAAATCCAGAGGCCTTCTACCTCAGTGAAATTTCTAGGAGTCCAATGGTGTGGGGCATGCCAAGATATTCCGTCTAAAGTAAAGGATAAACTGTTACATCTGGCCCCTCCTACAACTAAGAAGGAGGCACAACATCTGGTGGGCCTGTTTGGCTTTTGGAGGCAACACATTCCTCATTTGGGTGTGTTACTCCAGCCTATCTACCGAGTGACTTGGAAAGCTGCTAGTTTTGAGTGGGGCCCAGAACAGGAGCAGGCTTTGCAGCAGGTCCAAGCTGCCGTGCAGATGGCTCTGCCACTTGGGCCCTATGATCCAGCAGACTATGGTACTGGAGGTTTCAGTGGCAGGTAGAGATGCTGTCTGGAGCCTCTGGCAAGCCCCCATGGGTGAGTCGCAGAAGAGGCCCTTGGGATTTTAGAGCAAGGCCCTGCCATCATCCGCGGACAATTACTCTCCCTTTGAGAAGCAGCTCTTGGCTTGCTACTGGGCCTTGGTGGAAACTCAACACTTAACCATGGGCCACCAGGTTACCATGCGACCTGAGCTGCCCATTATGAGCTGGGTTCTCTCTGATCCATCAAGCCACAAAGTTGGACGTGCGCAGCAGCAGTCCATTGTCAAGTGGAAATGGTACATACATGATAGGGCCCGAGCAGGTCCTGAAGGTACAAGCAAATTACATGAGGAGGTGGCCCAGATGCCCGTGGATCCTACTTCTGTTATAGTGCCTTCTGTTCCCCAGTGTGAACCTATGGCCTCATGGGGTGTACCATATGATCAGTTGACAGAGAATGAGAAAGCTCTGGCTTGGTTTACAGATGGTACTGCGTGATATGCGGGCACTACCCGAATATGGACAGCGGCAGCCCTGCATCCTCTCTCTGGGACATCCCTGAAGGACAGTGGTGAGGGGAAATCTTCCCAGTGGGCAGAACTTCATGCAGTGCACCTGGTTGTGCACTTTGCTTGGAGGGAAAAATGGCCAGATGTACGTTTATATACGGATTCATGGGCTGTGGCCAGTGGTTTGGCTGGATGGTCTAGGACTTGGAAAGAACATGATTGGAAGATTGGCAACAAAGACATTTGGGGAAGAGGTATGTGGATAGATCTCTCCGGATGGGCACAAAATGTGAAGCTATTCATGTCCCATGTTAATTCCCATCAAAAGGTGACCTCAGCAGAGGAGGACTTTAACAATCAAGTGGATAGGATGATGCAGTCTGTGGATAGCAGTCAGCCTCCTTCCTCAGCCACCCCTGTCATTGCCCAGTGGGCTCATGAACAAAGTGGCCATGGTGGCAGGGATGGAGGGTATGCATGGGCTCAGCAACATGGGCTCCCACTCACTAAAGCTGATCTAGCTATGGCCGCTGCTGAATGCCCAACCTGTCAGCAGCAGAGACCGACGCTGAGCCCCCGATATGGCAGCATTCCTTGAGGTGATCAGCCAGCTACCTGGTGGCAGGTTGATTATATTGGACCCCTTCCGTCATGGAAGGGGCAGCGCTTTGTCCTCACTGGAATAGACACTTACTCTGGGTATGGATTTTCTTTCTCTGCACGTAAAACTTCTGCCCAAACTACCATCCATGGGCTTACAGAATGTCTTATCCACCACTATGGTATTCCACACAGCATTGCTTCTGACCAAGGATCTCACTTCACGGCCAAACAAGTGCAGCAATGGGCTCATGCTCATGGGATTCACTGGTCCTACCATGTTCCTTACCATCCTGAAGCAGCTGATTTGATAGAATGGTGGAATGGCCTTTTGAAGACTCAGTTACAGCATCAGCTAGGTGGCAATACTTTGCGAGGCTGGGGCAAGGTTCTTCAGAAGGCTGTATATCTGTTGAATCAGCGTCCGCTCTATGGTACTGTTTCCCCTATAGCCAGAATTCATGGGTCCAGGAATCAAGGGTTGGAACTGGGAATGGTACCACTCACCATTACCCCTAGTGACCCACTAGGAAAAGTTTTGCTTCCTGTCCCCACAACCTTATGTTCTGCTGGCCTCCAGATCTTAGTTCTGGAAGCAGGAATGCTTCCACCAGGAGGCACAACAATGGTCCCATTGAATTGGAAGCTAAGACTTCCCCCTGGCCACTTTGGGCTTCTCATGCCTTTAAATCAACAGGCTAAGGATGGAGTTATGGTGCTGGCTGGGGTTATTGATCCAGAATACCAAGGGAAAATTGGACTATTACTCCACAATGGGAGTAAGGAAAAGTATACCTGGAAGGCAGTAGATCCCTTGGGGTGTCTCCTAGTATTGCCATGTCCTGTTATTGAGATCAATGGAAAACTGCAGCAATCTAATCTGGGCAGGATGGCAAATGTCTCAGATCCTCCAGGAATGAAGGTGTGGGTCACCCCTCCAGGTAAAGAACCGAGACCTGCCAAAGTGCTGGCTGAAGGTAGGGGAAATACAGAATGGGTAGTAGAAGAAGGTAGTTATAGGTACCACCAACAGCCATGAAACCAGTTGCAGAAACGAGGTTTGTAATTGTTATAAATATGTTTGTGTATATATGTTTATACGTGTTAAGCAGATATCTCTATCTTATCTCCTCCCTTGTTTCTTTATCATGTAATATAGCACTGATGGACTTATGTCAATATTTGAGTATTAGGGATAAGTATCACTCAGGGGGTCCTGCCTTAATTCAGGGGAAGTGACTGGTGTGTTTCTGGTTGTACATGGGATAGCTTTGTCATGTTAGGCGTGATTTTGATATTGTTATTCTATTTATTTGAGGATTGGTGTGATTTGAAAGAGACTGGGTTAGGAGTCAAGTTGACAAGGGGTGGACTTGTGATAGTTGGTCTGGTTTGTCAACTTGACCCTCCTGAGATCATGTGACTTTGTGTAATAGCAGATTGAACTGAAAGTCCTGCCCTAGATGTGGGTAGCAGGGTTCTGATAGGTGCAGGACTTGGATAAAAGGAAGGAGAAAGCCGTGTAGAGTGAGCCACGACTCTTCCTGAAGAAAACGCGTTTGCTCTCGTCTGAGATTGTCGGTCTCCAACTCTGCCGTTTCCTTGAAGAGCTTCTTGATCTTCTGCTCTCGTCTGAGATCGTCGGCCTCCAGCCTTCGAGCTGAAACTTCACCATCGTTTCTCCGAAGAGCTTCCTTATCTTCACATCTTGGACTGGACTGAATTGGTGGTTGCTTCAATCCTAAGGCTCCAGCTCTTAGACCGCCCGACCAGCTACTGATTCCTCTGATTCTTCACGTGCAGTCAAAACCCAGGACTACATTGTGAGCTGATCTATAAATCCTTCCCCCTTCCTTTCTTCATTCTGTGAATTCTGTTGATCTAGTGAACCCTGACCAATACAGCCTCCCAAGTAGTGGGATTACAGTTGTGCGCCACTTCTCCTGGCTCGCTGTGGCTGTTAAAGATCATACTCTGATAAGACAGAAAATGTTGGTAAGTAAACACCTACTGATTGGTAGTATTCAGTTTTGAATTTTGTTTTCCTTTTCTTGTGTAAGAAATACAAAGTACTATAGTAGTAATAACATAGGAGGCACTATGGTAAACACTTCATACAGACTGACTTTATGATAAGCTTGTAGCCTATTCTATCATTATCCTTAAATCACACATAATAAAACTGAGGCATAAGAATATTAAATATTTGTGAAAGCATTTAAAGATAGGATTTGAATTCACAAAGTTTGGCTACAGAACTCACCCTCTTTAGCAGCCATAGGATACTATATATGTACTGTACAGTTTCTGTTCATTTAGTTACTAATTAAATGTAGAAATTTTTCTAATTTTTAATAAAAATTAGAGCTTATTTCAGTATTTAGACTAAATGTGTCTTGTTTTTTGAAAGTTTTTTGTTACAAACATATCTTATATTTCCATATAAGGAACAATATAAGTAAAGAAATTGGTAAATATCACTTTAGTGTCTTCTCATTCAGTCTGAGTCATTAGGATCACTTTTGCATTTAGAGTCAACAATACCCACATTTTTCCTTATGATTTCACTTCTGTCATCAGGAGTGCTAGTGATTCTCTTTTTCTTTAAATCACTTCACTATTATTCCCAGGATTCTCATCCAAGCCACTGATAAACATTTTGAAAGTGTCAAGTGCACAGTTTCAAACAACTACTGGGACCCATGTTCTTTTCTCTAAGTAATGTAGACTGAAACTTTAAGCAGTCATGGTGATCCTGTCATGCTACCAGGAATAACAAGCAAGTCCATGCATAAGCATAGCATATCATAGCATAACATAGCATATCTTTTGTTAGAACTGCCCTCTGCCAGAGAGGGACATCAATTAAAAGATACTTTCCAAATGTAGCAATGTTAAGCTATCAAACAATGTTCATATCATGATCATTGAAAAATAGCAATGTAGAGAAAGTTTTATTCCCATTATTAATCAGTGAAGAATGGATATGAACTTTCAGTAAATGAGTTGTGTAACAAAAATAGGTTTTATCTACCATCTTTCTTTGCCACGTTTTTCTTATCTAAGTATCTTTCTGGGGAATGAAGTTAAATCATTTATTACACAGTTTACTCTAGGTAAAGGAATCTAAGGCAGGTCCATAAATCAAATGTAGACAATATAACTTGGAAATTTTAGGAACACATATACATGCTGAGATTTGTGTATGAGAGAAGCAAATCTCACTAAAGGTCTTTCAAAATGGAACACTTTTTATTTTATCGTTTTTATTATTTGAGTAGGTTTATTCACTTTTACAAGTTCAAGATAGAAAATTCCATTTAATTCCCTTAGGATTGGAATGAAGACTTCTTTAAGGTCACGGGCTGAAAAATTATAGTATACCATAACTCCATTCCAAATATATCTTAACCATTCTCACAGAAAATAAGAGTGTTTTTTGCATAAGCTGTATACATACGTAAGACCAGGGAAATAAATACGTAATAAAAAATGAAATTCTTTCATCTCTGGAATGAAAGCCTATCTTTCCAATGTCAAATTTCAATTTGTAGTTTTTGGGTTGGTATATTTTGAGCACCATTTATTTCAACTTGTTATATAGACTACTTATCTTTTATTTATTTCCTTTAATAGATATCTTCCAAAATTATATTTAAACGAATTTGATTCTATTTTTTAACTACTGTGCTTTTATTGCCTGGACTTCACATTTAAGTGCTCTGAGATGGCCTTTAGTTTGTTAGAAATAAAATATGTTCTTTCCTTCTTATAAGTCATATTTCATTTCATTTTGGTAAAGCTGGTTCTGATTTGGATTTCATTTATTTGTATTTCATTATCTTTATCTTTTTAAACTTTTTAATCCCATAACTTCCCATGTTCTTATTCTTTCCAAATGCCAATCTTAATCCTTTTAAAAAATACCATTTGTAAGCCGGGCGTAGTGGCGCACGCTTGTAATCCCAGTACTTTGGGAGGCAGAGACCAGAGGATCTGGGTTCGCGGCCAGCCTCAGATCTCTCTCTCTCTCTCTCTCTCTCTCTCTCTCTCTCTGTCTCTCCTTAGTGAGGCCCTCCGCAACTTAGTGAGACCCGGTTTCAAAATAAAGTATAAAAAATAGGGCCGGGGGCGTAGCGCAGAGGTAGAATCCTCCTGCGTTCAATCCCCGGTACCACAAAAAAAAAGAATACCATTTGTGTTTCTCTTTCTAATGGTTGTGTTCTTTTTCTCTATGTCTATCATTCTTTAACTTTCTTCTTTTGTAATAACTGCTATGGGCACAATGCCTACACAGGAAGATACTCAATAGTGGCTGCCCCATGGGATTACTGCAAAAACTAATCTAAAACATTTATATAATATATTGAAAGAATTAGTCACCCACTTAGCAATATTTGGATGATTTTTAGTAAAATTTATATTGAAGAGATTGATATGCTTACTTATTATGTTTTATTTTTTTGGCACTAGATATATAAAATCAATAATGGCAGATTGGTTGGCCTCTGCGGTATTTCTTGATTACATGGTAATAATGGCCATTATTTTAACATTTCCCTATGAAACTCATAGAAAGTCACAAATTTATATATCAAAGATTTGAAGATTTTATTTTGAATTTAGGATTATTAGAGAAATACAAAATTTAGCCAGACATTTCTGATAAATTTGTTATCTTGTTTTAAGGCACTGGCCTTAAAAATTTTATCTCTCAGATAACAAAAAATTTTAAAGCAACATAAAAACTATCTATTAGACATATGGAATATTTCTAGTTCTAAAAAAGAAGAAAAGGATAACTATGTTTTTGGATTTTTTACACATTTGGCAAAAACTTACCAAACAAAGCAAAACTTTATCTTATCTTTTCCTTTCTTAATCTTTATCTATCCACTACTCATTCATATTCTATTAACCCAGTATTTTCCATTGCTTTTTATAAAAGACAAGTAAAATGATCACCAATCTCATTGAAACCCACACTGTGTCCCAATGTGTTTTATTGGTAGAAGAAATTACTATACATAAATGGATGTAAAAAGTAAATGTAGCTCTTTTTGGACCAACCATGCCACAGATAATAATAACAAACTGCACAAAATATATAAAACAACCATTTGAAGATTGGATAATGGATAAAAACAGACAGATACAGAAGGGGAGGTGGTATTCACAAGAAAGTGATATTGGGTGAATTTTTCAATTTATAGTCTTTACTGGAGGGCAGGTCTCTGACAGTATATACTGTGGGTCAGTTAAAATTTCAGTGGAAAACCCTTACTCTTCTTGTTTTGAAGAATAGGACATGATTTGTGGACAAACTTACTGGAAAGCTAGAGGTGAAGTCCTGGGAAGAAGAAAATGAGAGAGTGAAATCCCAAATTCTATGTATAACCCCTTCTCACTTCTCTGGTCAACCCCTGAAAATTCATGTGTTTGGAAGATTCCAAGCAGCACAGAAAAGGATATATTAACTGATAGGAGATTTATGCCATCTTCCACTGAAGGGAAAAGAGGAATTTGAAATTTGAGTTCAGTCAAGTTAAGTTACTGGTTAAAATGGAAAAAAGGTTTCAGAGGAATATAAAAATCAAAACTTTTATAACATATAATTTGTAATACCCAAGATGACAATCTGAAAATACCGTATGATGAAACATGAGGAGAGAGATGATTTGTTCAACAAATATTGGTAAAACAACTGGGTACCTATTATGAAAAAAAAAGATCAACTGCAACCTCTTTCTCATTAAGTACAAAATTAATTTGGGCTAAACCATACACCTAAATGTAAAAACTAAATAATAGAGAATTTTTGGAAGATAATTTAGGAGACTAGCTTTGCAATTTGTCAGTAAACTATGGTTTGTTAGGATCTAAAAGTAACTATTGTAAAAGAAAAAACAAATTAGATCTTATCAAAGAGAACTTTTGTTCACTAAAAGGTATAATTAAGAAAATGAATAAGCCAACATGGATGTGGAAAACAAATTGAATTTTTTGCAAAACATATATCTGACAAAGGACTGGTATGTGAGAGATAAAAGAAATTTTACAACTCAAAAATAAAAAGATAGATAAACTAATAAAATGAGTAAAATAATTGATGTTTCACAAATAAAAGGTAAAAGAATAGTCAAGCAAATGAAAAAGTGTGCAATATTATTAGTCATCATGAAAAATCATACAAAACCCACAATCAGAAACAAATTACCTATAATCAAAATGGCTAAAATGAGAAAGACTGACAACATTAAATATTTACAAGAATGTGGAGAAACTAGAACACTTAAGTATTGTTGGTGTGAGCTCAAAATAATTTTGAAAAATCTGGGTACTTATTATAAAACAAAACACATATTTTCTCATTATCTATAAATTCCAATCTTCACTATTTTCCCAATAAAATTAAAGGCATGCCTCCAAAAAGACAACTACAAGAATATGTATAAAAGTTATGTTCATGATAGCCAAAATTTCTGAACATACTCAGATCGCCATCAGTAAAAGAATGGACAAATTGTAAAATATTCACAAAATGGAATGATACTCAGCAATAAAAAGAACAAACTATACATGTAAAAACTTGGATGGAATCTCAAAAACATTGAGCATAAGAGGGATTGATTGTACCAATCAATGGATATTATATCATCACATTTATAAGAGGCTCTAGAATTGGCAAAAATAAAAATAAAAATAGCTTTTATATCTGAGGAGTTGGTACAGTGATTTACTGTGAAGGTACATGAGAAAAATTTCTGTTGTATGGTAACAATCTGTACCTCAGTATAATATTGTTTTGCACAGGTATGTAGTTTTGTGGAATCTCACTTAATGGTACACTAAATATCTGTGCAATTCATTTCTTGTAAATATTATCTCAGAAGAAACAAAACTTAAATTCTAGGTAATTCTATATCCTGAGGGTAATTCTACATCCTGAAGGTAATTCTACATCCTGAAGTCTTTGTGGGGATGTGTTCAGTTGTCCTCAACTAGTTTTATAGTGCATTAAGAATAATATAGGTTGATGAATGAATAGAGAAATGGATTGTAATAAAGCAAGTATTATAAAATATTAATTATATCATCTATTTACTATGTATTTACTCTAAAAGTATTTCAACTTTATGTTTAAAATGTTCAAAATATTTGTACTAGCAAAATAAATGTAAGCTATACTATTATTTTAGTTATTTATTCATTTAAAACACACTTCAGCCTAATCCATGCACTAACGTGGTTATTCCTTTTAGTGACAAAACAGGACAACTGTAAACTGTTGACATTTTTATCAATAATATTTTAGTGCTTTTGGAGGGATGCGTGTGAGTCCTTGATCAATTAGGTCAAGGAAATGAAATATAAAAACAGGCAGAAATGCTGCACCACTGACATTCCTAATGGCATAGAAGTTAATATTGTGTGGAAAAATAGATAGCAATCTATCTGAGTTGAAAGGAATTCTGAAAAGTCAGACTCAATGTGAAGAAGTTTCAGAAATGCATAGTAAAGCATGTATGAAAGTAAAAAATAATTCTGTTAAAGTTGTTTTTTCTTTCTTAGTTGTATACAACATAATCGTGTACCTCACATTAGGTGGTATTTTAGATTTAATGAAATACAGTAGAGGAGTTTCCACTCTGTTATAGACATAGTGTTGTGCTAAGTGTTAGAGAGTCGGTGATGAATAGAACACAATCCCCACCTCTGAAAAATGCAAATTTGGGGGAGGAAATATATTAGGTACACAAATATAATCAATAATATAATTGGGCAATGTGAGTCCACTCTGTATGAGAATCTAAACTTATGTGGCAATGTTTGTGAAGCTTTCCAAAAATAATTGACACATGTTTAGTTATGAAATATAATTATCAATTCACCTGAATGAGAAGACAGAAAATGTCTACTAAGATTAAATCATGAAAACATAAAGACATGAAGAAAGAATGCTTCAAAAGTAATGAAATCTTTCATATTTGAGAGTATGAAAGTTGTACAAGGATGGAAACCATGAAAGTTTTACAATAGTGGAAACCATGAAAGCATGTTGGACTAACTTTGGAAGTGTGTTATATAGAATGGCAAATATTTTAGTACTATAGATCAAATGTTCTAAAACTGAAGTTAGATCATCAAATTCATAGGAAAGAACTCAGAAAATAAAACTTCCTATTTAGTTCTTATAGCCAAATGTCTTATTCTTAATATTTAGATATTTCACACACACACACACACACACACACACACACACACACACACATATATATAAGTAAAAGTAAAAGTATATTGTAGTCTCACATCATAATGTAGTTCAGAGTCATAGTGACATACAGGCATACAGCACTTGGTGAGCTTCCCCCTCCTGCCCCTGTCTCCCTCCCCATTCCCTCCCCTTCCCCATACATGATATTTAGATTGACATTGGTATTCTCACTATGCACATAATGTAAAGGGAAGTGTTTCCTTCATTAATTCTCCATGCCCCCTCACCAATCTCCCCTAGACCACCCCTCTCACTCCACTGGGGTTTCTTCTCAATTATCTAAAGTCCCTCCTGTATACCAATTACTCCCTAGCTTCTGCATATGAGAAAAAACATATGACCCTTCATTTTCTGTGACTGGCTAATTTCCCTTAACATAATATTCCTGCAAATGACATAATTTTGTTCTTCTTTATTGCTGAGTAAAATTCCATTCTGTGTATATCCCATAATTTTGTAATCTATTCACCTGTTAATGGACACTTGGGTTGGTTCCATAATTTGGCTATTGTAAATTGTGCTGCTGTAAACATAATATGCATGTATCATTATAATATTCTGATTTCAATCCCTTTAGAAAGATATGCAGGAGTGGCATAGCTGGATCGTATGGTGGAGCCATTCCCAGTTTTCTGAGGAATCTCCACACTGATCTCCACAGAGGCTGCACTAATTTGCAATCCCACCAATAGTGTAGAATTGTTCCTATTTCCCCACATCCTTGCCAGCATTGTTTGACTTCTTGATGATTGCCATATTAATTGGGGTTAGATGGAATTATTTTTAAATACCAAGAATAATTTGAGCTGGGCATGGTGGCATATGCCTTCTATGCCTTTAATCCCAGTACCTGAGAGGTGAGACTGGAGGATCAAAGGTTCAAACCCAGCCTCAGCAACTTAACAAGGCTCTCTGCAACTTAGCAAGGCTCTCAGCAACTTAAGGAGACCCTGTTTCCAAATAAAAAAATTAAAAAAGCAGAGCTGGGAGTGTAGCTTGAAGGTAGAATGTTTTTGTGTTTTAACACCAGAACCATAAAAAAAGAATAACTTGTTATCAGGAATAAGATGAATTATTAAGTTACTCTTGACTCTTGACATACAATAGACTTACAATGCAGCCAGAGTTTCTGAAAACTAAAATTCAATATTATAGTAGATATCAAACTACCATTCAATTGTTTCCAGCACTACATTTTCTGGGACACAGACATATATGTAAGATAGTTGTAATTTTTATAAATTGAAGAACTGCACATTTGTATATTGGACATCTCCTTCTTAATGTCTAGTGTGCTTTCTCCCTTCAAGTATTTGCATGCCATTTTTTCCCTGGGACATTAAATATCCCCCAAGATCAGTTTGTGATGATTTGGTTGCTTTGATTCCAATTGTAAACCCAGAACTAGGAATGCAAATCAGACAATCAGACTTGCCAAGCAGAACATCACATTATGCTGGTCACATTGATTGGTTGAGGAATGGTTTTGTGACAATACAGCAGAGATATAAACTAAGAGTTCCTCAGAAGTTTCTCTGTCTCTCTCTCTCTCTCTGTCTCTCTGTGTCTCTCTCTCTCTTCTCTCTATAATTATATGTAGATTTATAGCTACTCAGTGCCATATTTATACCAAATGAGGCCTAGATATAGAAGCTGTGGTAGAGAAAAACAGCTGTAAATAGAGATGCCATTGTATGTGTAGGCCCTTGAATCAGCTATTTGTGATGTTATTTCTACTCTTATGGCTGACAGATATGTAAACCAATAAATTCTTCTTTGTTCCATCATATGGGCTTTATTTTCCAGATACTATAAAAAGAATCATAAGAGATATTTAATTTTCAGTATTTTCTTGTGACATCCTGGTTTTCAATTTTTCCTGTAGTATCTTTGGTAGCAAAATGCCTGGGATAAGTCCTGATTCTGATGCTGCATTCAGAAATCTAATCAACTACTAAAATTTTCTCTGCCTCAGTTTCTTTAGGAGTAAATTGACAATAAAAATATATCTTACTGATGGTTCCATAGAGAATAAATGAGATAAAAAGAAAGTTTTTTAAGATGTCCTTCACATTCTAAATAAATGCTAGCAATTACTACTACTTAATAATGTAATATTGGTTTATATTATGTTCAGTTTTGAATGCTAAGAGATATTTGGTTTATCAATAGTGTGTTTTGTTACAAATATGTATATAATTTACCACCTACTGATTTTTAAAGCTTTGTAGTAGTGGGTTTCAAAATAAATCATCCATACCACTACTGCTCAGGTTTGTAAACATAATCTCTTACTACAACTTATTTTGTGTGATATGTTACTAGTGACATATTGTAGCCTGTAAAAATCTGGTATTTAAGAAACTAAGGATGGCCAAAGGAGAAGAATAAATCACTGAATTAAATGTACATATGTTCTTATACTTCTGCAAAAAAAACTAATTTGAAATTTCATAGATGCACATGCATTAGTCTGGTAGTTTGGTTTCAGTCCTTTTGGGTAGATGCCTAGAAGTGGTATTGCTGGGTCATATGGTAGGTTCATTCCCATTCTTCTGAGGACCCTCCACACTGTTTTCCAAGGTGGTTGCACTAATT
Source organism: Glis glis (assembly GCA_004027185.1). Taxonomy (NCBI): domain Eukaryota; kingdom Metazoa; phylum Chordata; class Mammalia; order Rodentia; family Gliridae; genus Glis; species Glis glis. Next base: position 15,329 of record PVJS01006447.1, on the reverse strand, counting down.
TTCAATCCTACCAACAGTGTATTAGAGTTCCTACTTCTCAGCATCCTCACCAGCATTTGTTGTTGTTTGTGTTTTTAATGATTGCCATTCTAATTGGGGTTAGGTGAAATCTCAGGGTAATTTGATTTGCATCTCTCTGATTGCTAATGATGTTGAACATTTTTTCATATATTTATGGGCTATTTGTATTTCTTCTTCTGTAAAATGTCTATTTAGTTCACTTGCCCATTTTTTGATTGCGTTATTTGTTTTAGTGGTGATTTTTTTAAGTTCTCTGTATATTCTAGATATGAGTCCTCTATCAGAGGAGTAGCTGGCAAAAATCTTTTCCCACTCTGTCGGCTCTCTGTTGAGGTTCTGGATTGTTTCCTTTGCTGCACAAAAGCTCTTCAGTTTAATGCAATCCCATGTATTGATCCTCATTTTAGTTTTCTGTGCCTTTGAGGTCTTGTTGAGGTCTTTACCTGTGCCTATGTGTTGAAGTGTTGGTCCTATGCCATCTTCAAGTAGCTGCAAGGTCTGTGGTCTGATTTTTAGGTCTTTGATCCATCTTGAATCGACTCTTGTATAAGGTGAGAAGGTGGGGTTTATTTCTATTTTTCTTCATATGGTTAGCCAGTTTTGTCAGCACCATTTGTTGAAGAAGCTATCTTTTTTCCAGTGGATGTTCTTAGCCCCTTTGTCAAAAATGAATTGTCTGTAGGTGTGTGGATATGTTTTGCAGTCTTATATTCTGCTCCATTGGTCTATGTTTCTGCTTTTGTGCCAATACCATGCTGTTTTTATTACTATGGCTTTGTAGGATAGTTTGAAGTCAGGTATTGTGATGCCTCCTGCATGGTTCTTATTGCTGAGAATTACTTTGGTTATTCTGTTTTTTTTTTGTTGTTCCAAATGAATTTAAGGACAGATTTTTCTATGTCAGTGAAGAATGACTTTGGTAGTTTAATGGGTATTGCATTGAATCTGTAGAGCACTTTTGGAAGAATGGCCATTTTGATGATATTTATTCTGCCTACCAGAGAGCATGGGAAATCTTTGCATCTTCTAAGGTCCTCTTCAATTTCTTTTTTCAATGTTTTATAATTTTCTTTGTAGAGGTCTTTTACATCCTTGGTTAGGTTTATTCCCAAGTATTTTATTGTTTTGGGGGATATCGTGAGTGGAAATAACTTCTGGATTTCTTTTTCAGTGGATTTATGGTTGACATACAGAAAAGCTTCTGATTTTTTAAGATTGATTTTGTATCCAGACACTTTGCTGAATTTGTTGATCAGTTCTATGAGTCTTTTAGTTGAGTTTGTTGGATCTTCTAAGTATAATATCATGTCATCTGCAAATAGAGATAGTTTCAGTTCCTCTTTTCCTATTGTACTCCTCTTATTTCCTTCTCCTGCTTTATTGCTCTGGCTAGAGTAAAGTACTATATTGAAAAGGAGTGGTGACAGTGGATATCTTTGTCTTGTTCCTATTTTTAAAGGGAACTCTCGAAGTTTTTCCCCATTCAATATGATGTTGGCTGTGGGCCTATTGTATATTGCCTTTATGATGTTAAGGTATGTTCCTTCTATGACAATTCTCTGCAGTGTTCTTATAATGAATGGGTGTTGGATTTTGTCAAACACTTTTTCAGCATCTGTTGAAATGATGTGATTTTTGTTTTTACTTCTGTTTTTGAGGTGGTGTACATGGATTGTTTTTCGTATGTTGAACCAGCCTTGCATCCCTGGGATGAACCCAACTTGGTCATGATGTATGATTTTCGTAATATGGTTTTGAATGCGTGTTGCTAGTATTTTGTTTAGAAGTTTTGCATCTAAGTTCATCAATGATATAGGTCTGTAGTTTTCTTTTCTTGAGCTGTGTTTATTTGCTTTAGGTATTAGTGTGATGTTGGCTTTACAGAATGTGTTTGGGAGAGTGCCGTTTCTTTCTATTTCATAGAATAGATTGAGGAGTATGGGGATTAGTTCTTCTGTAAAGGTTTTATAAAATTCACTTGGGAAACCATCTGGACTCGGGATTTTCTTTGATGGTAGGCTCTTTATTCCTGCTTCAATCTCTTTAATTGTTATTGGTCAATTTAAATTTTCTATGTCTTCTTAATTCAACATAGGAAGGTTGTATGTGTCTAAAAATTTGTCAATTTCTTCTAGGTTTTCCATTTTATTGGACTGTAGTTTTTCAAGGTAGTTTCTGATTATCCTCTGGATTTCTGTGCTGTCAGTGGTAATATCACCTTTTTCATCTCTTATTTTAGTAATTTGGGTTGATTCTCTCTTTCTTTTGGTTAGGTTGGCTAGTGATTTATCTATCTTGTTTATTTTTTCAAGGAACCAGCTTTTGGTTTTGTTGATTTTTTGTATTTTTTTATTCTCTAATTCATTGATTTCTGCTCTGATTTTAATAATTTCCTGTCTTCTACTAGCTTTGGGATTAGACTGTTCCTGTTTTTCAAGGGCTTTGAGGTATGTCATTGTATTGGTCAGATCAACAGAATTCAAAGAATGAGTATATGAAAAGGAATTTATTAGGTCAGCTCACAATGTAGTCCTGAGTTTCAACTGCACATGAAGAATCAGAGGAATTAGTAGCTGGTCAGGTGGTCTAAGAGCTGGAGCCTTAGGATTGAAGCAATCACCAATTCAGTCCAGTCCAAGATGTGAAGATAAGGAAGCTCTTCAGAGAAATGAAGTTTCAGCTCGAAAACTGGAGTGGAGGCTGATGATCTCAGATGAGAGCGGAAGATCAAGAAGCTCTTCAGGGAAATGGCAAAGTTAGAGGCCAACAATCTCAGATGAGAGCAGATGTGTTTCCTTCAGGAAGAGTTGCAGCTCTCTCTACGCAGCTTTCTCCTTCTTTTTATCTAAGTCATGCACTTATCAGAACCCTGCTGCCCACATTTAGGACAGGACTTCAGGTTCAATCTGCTGTTATACAACCAAAGTCACATGACCTTAGGAGGGTCAAGTTGACAAACCAGACCAACTATCACAGTCGTTAGGTTATTTATTTGGTGATTTTCTGTTCTTCTTATGTGGGCACTCAGTGCTATGAATTTTCCTCTTAATACTGCCTTCAGGGTGTCCCAGAGATTTTGATATGTTGTTTCTATGTTTTTTTGTTTCTAGGAATTTCTTAATTTCTCCCCTTATTTCTTCTTTTTACCCGTTCCTCATTCAGCAGTGTGGTATTCAGTCTCCACATGTTTATGAGGTTTCTCTGGGTCTTCTTATAGTTGATTTCTAGTTTCATTCCATTATGAAAGACGCAGGGGATTATGTCACATTTTTTTAACTTGCTAGTACTCATTTTGTGGCCTAGGATACGGTCTGTTTTAGAGAAAGTTCCATGAGCAGCTGAAAAAAATGTGAATTCAGCTGTAGTTGGGTAGAATATTCTGTATGTGTCTACTAGGTCCATTTGGTTTATGGTGTTCCTTAGGTCTGAGGCATCTTTACTGACCTTTTGTCTTGAAGATTGATCTAGTGGTGTGAGAAGTCTGTTGAAGTCTCCCAATATTATTGTATTGGAATCTATGTGTGATTTAATGTCGTGAAGAGTTTCTTTTATGAAAGTGGTTGCACCTATGTTTGGGGCATCAATGTTGGCTATTGTTATATCCTCTTGCTGGGTTGTTCCTTTTACAAGTAAGAAATGACCTTCTTTGTCTCTTCTGATAAGGTTAGGTTTGAAGTCTAATTTGTCTGATATCATAATTGCTACTCCTGCTTGTTTTCAAGTTCCTTTAGTGTGGATTACCTTGCTCCACCCCTTCACATTTAGTTTGTGCATATCTTAAATTGTAAGGTGTGTTTCTTGCAGGCAGCATATAGGTGGATTGGAATTTTTAATCCATTTTGCTACCTTATGTCTTTTGATTGGGGGGTTGAGGCCATTTATATTCAGCATGATTATTGAGAAATTGGTTTTCATTCCTAACATTTTGAGATTTAATTCCTGCTTGAGGTAGTGTTTGTTCTTTGCCTAGTTGTTTGTTTGATGGAAATCACTGTTTCTCTGGTTCTGGCATTTCCTTATTATTTCTTCATTGTAATTAATCTCTTTGAGCATTTTCTCTAGTGCTGGTTTGGAAGACATAAAGTCTTTCAGCTTCTGTTTGTCATGGAAGGTTTTTATTTCTCCATCAAATTTGATAGATATATTTGCTGGGTAGACAAATCTTGGCTGGAATTTGTTTTCTTTCAGAGCTTGAAATATTTCACTCCAGGCCTTTCTGGCTTTAATTACTTGGTTTGGAATGTCGGGAGTAATTCTTATTGTTTTGCCTCTGAATGTTACTTGCTCTTTTGCTCTCGCTGCCTTTAAGATTCTCTCCTTGGCTTCTACATTAGTCAGTTTGATTATTATGTGGCGTGGTGATCCTCTTCTCTGATCCTGTCTATTGGGGGTTCTATATGTTTCCTGTGCCTGTGTATCGACCTCTCTTTCTATGTTTTGAAAATTTTCTAATATTACATCTCTGTATAGATTATCGATTCCTTTAGTTTCACATTCTAATCCGTCTTCTATGCCTCTTATTCTTTTTTTTTTGCGGTGCTGGGGATGGAACACAGGGGCATTCTACCTCTAAGCTACACCCCCAGCCCTATTTTTATACTTTACTTTGAAACCCGGTCTCACTAAGTTGCAGAGGGCCTCGCCTAGTAGCTGAGGCTGGCTGCAAACCCGGATCCTCCGGTCTCCACCTCCTTTAGTTTCAGCTTCTAATCCCTCTTCTATGCCTATTATTCTTATGTTTGCTCTTTTAAGACTGGCTGAGATCTCTTCAATGTCCAATTCATGCTTTCGAATTGTTTTTTCTAATTTATATACTATGTGTTCATTTTTGGAGAGGTCATCTTCTAAGAGTGAGATTCTGTTTTCCATGTGGTGTAGTCTATTGTTGATGGTCTGTATTGATGCCTTCATTTCAATTATTGCATCCTTCACTTCCTTCAGATTGTCTTTCTGATTCCTTTTCAGTGTGTTGGATTCTTTGCTTATTTGATCCTTCATTGTTTTCAGGCTTTCTCTGAATTCTTTTCAGGAATCCTGTATCATTTCCTCTATTGGAGTTCTGAATTGTCCTTCTGGCAATCTTTGTACTTCTGAGTTGGCGGGCTCTGTTGTTGTGGGATTGTGGGGGCTCATTGTTTCTCTGCTATTCTTCCTTTTTATGATTTCAGGTTTCTTATGTTTGTACCTTTGTTGCTTTTGGTAGCTCTCTCTCTCTCTCTCTCTCTCTCTCTCTCACTCTGTAGGTATCCTATGTCTAATCCCTCTCCCTTTATGGTTTCTTATCCTGGAGGTAGGTAGTTGGTACTAGGTGAGCCTTAAAGGTGAATAGCCTTTACTGAATGGTTATTCTCACTTGCTCGGTATAATATCCATTTGCAGGCCCAATTCTTGGTCTCCTTCAGTGATTGGGACCCTTGCTTGGCATCTCTCACTACCTGTGCAAGTGACCAGTACCGCTATTGCCCCTCTCACTGCAAGAATGGATCTCCACGTTCCCCACTTGGGCTGTCCCTATGTCTCTCTCTGTCTACACCTATGGCAGGTGTCACCAGCAGGGGGCCCCAGGTTTGTGTCTCTCTTTGCCTACAGAATCCGTGGGTGTCGCTTTTCCCCCATTCTGTGCAAACATGGAACTCCACAGTTTCCACAGAGAGGGATGGTTTGGTTCAATTTTTCCCCAGGTACCACAGCTGTGTGTCCTGTGGCGATCCCCGGGAACTCTATAAGGTGCTGTGACCCACGGGCTGCAAATCTGTCCCACCCAAATGTTGCCAGGGACTGTCTGCTTATCCATGCATCTACTGCATCCCACAGCAGACCCCACTTCCACCTCCACTGGGGCAATCCACACAATCTCAGATCCCACGAGTCCCTGTGGCCAAGCTGGGGCAGCTTCTTGACTTATGGTCTCGTTGAGTGCTGCTCTTAATCTCGGGGGGGGGGCTCAGTCTCTGCTGCAGACTCTGGTCAGGCCTCCGGGCCCTGGGGACTCTGCCGAGTGTAGATCAAACTGCTGCTCGCTTTTGTCACTGATGCTCTGCAGTGCTGATTTTAGAAGAGCTCCCTGGCTTCTTTGTTGGTCGCCTGCAGAAATCGCAATGCCGATAGCTGTCGGCACAGTCTGATCAAGATGGCCCGCTGCTGCTTTTGCCAATGCAGCAGTTCAGGTCTGTGTCGTGCATGAAGCGAGTCGCTGCTCACCTTCACTGCTGCTATTCTGCAGCTGCTGGATTCACAACAGGTCGCTGGCATCTCCGTTGGTCTTGTGTAGAAGCCACAATGCTGGTAGCCACCAGTAAAGTCTTGCCAAGATGGTGCCTCTGCAGCCACCTTCGCCGCTGCCGTTTGGTCTCTTGAGTATGGAGCGAGCCGCTGGTTCCTCTCGTCTCTGCTGATCTGCAGTTGAACTCACAACAGGTCTCTGGCTTCTCTGCTGGCGGCATGTGGAAGCCGCAATGCCGGTAGCTGCCGGTGTGGTCTGGCCAAAACGGCGCCGCTGTCGTTCCTTAGGTAAGGTGCTTGGAACTTTTTACTTTCCTCTGTTTTGTCTTCTGGCTTTGATTCTGTTGCATTTCAAACTTTTCATTGTTTACTTCATGTTTTTGTTGCTTTTCTTCTCCTGTTGAGAAGTTTCTTTCACAGCGATTGAGATCCAAGTCTAGGAGAGATCATAGCATGGTATCTCCCTTGGTTGCCATCTTGGATCCTCTTCTCCTCCATTATCTAATGTCCCTCTTATATCCCAATTACTCTTAGCTTCTGCATATGAGATAAAAACGTATGACCCCCTCACTCCCTGTAACTGGCTAGTATCATTTAATATAATGTTCTCCAGGTACATTCATTTTTCTGCAAATGACATAATTTTGTTCTTCTTTACTGCTGAGTGCAATTCCATTGTGTGTATATCCCATAATTTTGTAATCCATTCATCTGTTGATGGACACCTGGGTTGGCTCCATAATTCAGCTATTGTGAATTGTGCTACAATATACATGGCTATGTATATATTACTATAATATTCTGATTTCAGTCCATTTGGAAAGATACCCAGGAGTGGTATAGATGGATCATATGGTGCATCTATCCTCAGTTTTCTGAGAGATCTCCACACAATCTCCATATTGGCTGAGCTAATTTGCAATCCCACCAACAGTGTAAAAGAGTTCCTATTTCTCCACATCCTCACCAGCATTTATTGTTGTTTGACTTCTTGATTCTATTCTCAGCAATAAGAATCATGCAGGAGGAATCAAAATACCTAACTTCAAATTATACTACAGAGCTATAATAGTAAAAACAGTATGGTATTGGGAAAAAAGCAGACACATATACCAATCAAACAAATCCACACACTTATAACCAATTGATTTTCAACAAAAGTGCCAAAACGTACATGGGAGAAGAGGCAATCTTTTCAACAAGTGGTGTTGGGAAAACTTGTTATCAATTTGAAGAAAAATGGAATTAAATCCCTAGCTCTCACCCTGCACAAGAGTCAACACAAGTTGAATCAAAGACCTTCTAATTTCCAATTAGACCAGACTTTGAAGTAACTAGAGGATGGCAGAGGTCCAACACTCCAGCATATAGGCACATGTAGAAACTTCCTCAATAAAACACACAAAGTTCAGTAAATTAAATCAAGAATTAATAAACAGGGCAGCATTAAACTAAAAAGTTTCTGCTTATCAAAGGAAACCACTGAGTCTAAAGAGAGAGCCTACAGAATGGGAGATCTTTGCCAACTATTCCTCTGATAGAGGACTAATATCTGAATATACAAATTATTTAAAAGACAACAATAAAAAAACTAGTAACTCAATCAAGAAATGGTCAATTGAACTAAATAGACATTTCACAAAAGAAGAAATACAAATGGCCAATACCTACATGAATAAATGTTCAACATCATTAGCAATCAGGGAGATGTAAATTAAAACTATATTGAGAACAAAACACATTACATAGGAGTAATGAACTAAGTGCTCTGTCTCCAGCACAAGCTCTGTGCCCTGGGTTCCTGGCACTGATGTACTCATCCAAAGCCAAGGGAAGTCCTTGCAATCTAGGACTCTCCTTTCTTAGTAGCTTTTGGACCATATTTTATCTACCTTGCAGCATCCTTCTTTTCAAATCATGCTCTTTTCCTAATCTATATATGCTTCTCCTGCCCCCATTCAAATACACATTTTATAAATGAAAGATTTTGAGAATGGAGAAGGGTCTTAGTAATCTTGTGCATGTCCCCAAGATAGGTGGGTCTGTTTATGACCTTAAAGTATGCTACATAGGAAGATGATCTTGTCTGGCTATCTATAAAACTTACCTATGAAAATGCAGGAAAGTTATCACCTCTTGTCCTCTTTGAAAGATGCTAAGATATCTGTTTAGGTATAGAAAAATTACTGAAAAATTCTTATGTATCAAGTGCCGAAATATGAAGTTGAATAAAATATGATTTTTAGAAACCTAGACATTCAAATATAAAAGCTGTAAATATCCAGGGTCTATCTTGGACCTAATCAATTAAAATATATGGATATAAGTATATAAATGGTAGCATAAGGTAGGTAAGATTTCAATTTAATTTTATAGGTGAGAAAAGTAAGAATTAAGGTTACAAATAGATGTAATTCATTGGATGATCTTAAAATGAAGAGATTGTGTTGGACTAACCAGTTGGATTTAATGCAATTAATGGGTCTTTTAAAATGGAAGAAGATGGCACAATAGCGTTGAACATCCGAGAATTTTGAAGATGCTTCTCTGCTGAAATGGATGATTGAGGAAGTGGCCACAAACCAAGGAATATGGGTAGCCTCCATGATTTGGAAAAGGCAAGACACTGATTGACCTCTAGAGCCTCCAGAAGTAACAGCCTTGATGAACTTTAATTTTAGCTCAGTGACATGTCAGTCCTCTCAGATCCAGAAATGTAAGATAATAAATGTATGTTTTTATTTTTATTTTTGGAAATATATGCATATATTTTTATTGGTGCACTATAGTCTCACATCATAATGTAGTTCATAGTGATAGTGACATGCATGCACACAGAACTTGATGTGTTTTTCCCCAGTTCCCTCCCTACTCCTATTTCCCCATATAAGATATTGAGTTGGCATTGGTATTCTCACATATGTTCATAATGAAGGAAGTGATTCCTTCATTGACTCTCTCCCCACCCCCACCTTTCCCTAGATCACCTCCCTCATTTCTCCATTATCTAAAGTCCCTCTTGTATCCTGATTACTCCCTAGCTTCTGCATATGAGAGAAAACATATGAACCTTCACTTTCTGTGACAGGCTAATCTCACTTAGCATAATGTTCATCAGGTCCATCCATTTTCCTGAGAATGACACATTTTTCCTTCTTTATTGCTGAGTAGAATTCCATTGTGTGTATATCCCATAATTTTGTAATACATTCATCTGTTGATGTTTTAAGCCACTATGTTTGTGGTAATTTGTTATAGCAGGAATAGGAACCTGATATAGCTATCTAGAAAAACTGAGGTAAGAGAGAAAAAGTGAAGGTATGAACAAAGTAAATATATATACACAATAAAGCACCTTTGGCCATAAAAATGAATCCTATCATTTGTGATGACATGGATGGAACCAGAGATTATTATATTAAGTGGGATAAGCCAAGAGCAGAAAGTCAAGGATTTTATCATCTTAGTCATATGTGAAATAAGAAGGATGATTTCATAGAAGTTGAGAGTAGAATAATGGTTACCTGTAGTTGGAGAGAGAAAGAGGGATGGGAAAAGGTTAATAAATTGGTACTAAGTTATAGTTAGATAGGCGAAAGAAGTTCTGGTGTGCTGTTGTATAGTAGAGCAATATAACAATAAGAAGCTGGGCATGGTGTCACATACCTGTAATCCTAGTACTTGGGAGGCTGAGATGGGAGGATTGCAAGTTTGAGGCTAGCGCCCAGTAATTTAGTAAGATCTTGTTTTGGAATAAAAAATAAAAATTAAAAGGGTTGGGGCTGTAGCTCAGTAGTAGAATGCCCCTGGGTTCAATTCATAGTACTACCAAGAAAAATAAAGAAGGAAAGAAAGAAAAAATGTACTGTATATATTACAAAACCTAAAAGAATACTGAACATTTTGAACACAAAAACTGATACATGTTTGAAGGAATAGATATAGTCTGATTTGAAAATTATACAATAGGCCAGGTTTCGTGGCGCACGCTTGTAATCCCAGTCCTTGGATGCTGAGACAGAAGGATCACAGGTTCGTGGCCAGGCTCAGCTACTTAGTGAGGCCCTCTGCAACTTAGTGAGACCCGGTTTCAAAATAAAGAATAAAAAATAGGGCTGGGGTGTAGATCAGAGGTAGAATGCCCCTGGGTTCCATCCCCAGTACCGCCAAAAAATAAAAAAATAAATAAATAAATAAATAAAAATTATACAATCTAAGCTGGGCATGGCAGTGCGTATTTGTAATCCCAGTACTTGGGAGGCTGAGGCAGGAGGATCGAAGGTTTGCAGCCAGCTTCAGCAATTTAATGGGGCTCTCTGGAACTTAGTGAGATCTTGTTTCAAAAGAAAGAATAAAATAGGATTGGGGGGTTAGCACAGACGCTGAATACCCCTGGGTTCAATCCCCAATACCACACAAAAGAATTATACAATGTATGCATGTTATCAAAACATTACATGGTACACTTATTATGTATGGTAATTATGTTTTTATGTATCAGTTTAAAAATAAATTTTTAAAAGTTTCATATGGATTTATAATAAAAGAAGTGCTATACCTCTTGACGCCAGTAAAATGTTTTCCACTCACAGCCCACCCACATATTTTATTAAAGTATGAAAGAATAGGGCCGGGGGCGTAGTGCAGAAGTAGAACGCACCTGCGTTCAATCCCCGGTATTGCAAAAAAAAAAAATTTTAAGGTGTAATGGCTCATTGAAATTCACTCCAATTGAATCGTGGAGGTGTTTCCGAAAATCCCGCGTCGTACGAAGATGATTCAAAGCACCAGTTCTGCCTCGTTTTCAAAGTCAGCTATATAAAGGAGTCAGAATTTGGGGTTGCACGTGTTTTTCATTCACCTAATCTGGATAGGAATGTAGTAGTAATACCCTTTGCCCATTTGCTGATCAAAGCAATGTCAAGTGTTTCCATTTTACCCTGGTTGAAATGCCGGTACGGAGTACTTTTTCATGTTTCATCTTACGTTTCACGTTTTATCTTATTTTTTTCATCAATTCCTTGCATTAATCACGAGGTGATAGACGTTTTTATCATGTTAGACTACGCCTTTAGCCCTCAAGTATTCCTTGGTGAAAGGCAACACTGAAATATAATAAGTATGCTGTCTGATATTGTGATTGATGCTAAGGTCATCTTCCCATCATCGATCACTTTCATTGTGTTTCCCTTGATATACTTGGTACATTCACTAACATCTTACTTACTGGAGAGTCAAGATTAACTTGAACATATCCTCCTTATATCCAAATTGCAATACTTTATTTATCATCAACATACAATGGACTTCACAGTTATATATGTGGGCAACAATACTTTCAATAAGCCCAGAGGTGGAGGCGTGCAAAGAATTAACAGGGTATTGTAACAACTACTGAGAGATGTGTGCATGTGCGGCATGTTCTTGAAGCACAGAGGGAGGAGAATGGAAGAAAGGTGAGCGGATCCTAGATGTCATCACAGTGAAGGAATATGATATCTAAGTCACGCAATGGAAGGAAAACAGGCTTGTCTGGCCAGGGGGAATGGAATCCTCCTTAAGCACACCTTGATCAGGCCAGCAGGGATGTATTTCAGGTGCAACAATGATGAAACAAAGAAATGAAGGAAAGGGAAGAAATGCAGTGATTTGTGTTCAACTCTTCAAACAAGCCAATAAACCATGGTCAACTTCCGACTTTATGTCATCGCAATGTTTGTTCTCAATAATTTGTGAAATTCAGTGGCCAAATTGGCCTTATTTGTGTAGATATCAGCTTTCCATTGGTTGATTTGGAGTTATATTGAGTTGTGTATCTATGAGGTGTAATGAGGAAGTTCTAAGTTGTAGAAAGTTCAGAAGGGATGAAATGGTATAATCCACTACTTTCTGCAATTTATTACCACAGAAAGGACACTTCCTATTGTTTCATGAATAGTCTTTTTAGTAAACAGGGTTGTACGATGAAAAACATGGAAGCCCCTAAAAATATTACAGGTTGCCGGGCGTGGGGGCGCACGATTGTAACCCCAGTACTTTGGGAGGCGGTCACCGGAGGATCCGGGTTCGCGGCAAGCCTCAGGTCACGCATGCGCACGCATGCGCATGCGCACGATCTCTGTGTCTCTCTGTCTCTCTCTCTCTCTCTACTTAGTTCCTCTGCAACTTCGAGAGATGCGGCCTCAAAATAAAGTATGAAAGAATAGGGCCGGGGGCGTAGCGCAGAAGTAGAATGCACCTGCGTTCAATCCCCGGTATTGCAAGAAAAAAAATATGACAGGTGTAATGGCTCTTTGAAATGCACTCCAATTGAATCGTGGAGGTATTTCCAAAAATCCCGCATCGTACAAAGATGATTCAAACCACCGGTTCTGCTTCGTTTTCAAAGTTTGCTGTAGAAAGGAGTCAGAATTTGCAGTTTCATGTGTTTTTCATTCACCTCATGTGTATAGGAACATAGTAGTAATACCTCCAATTGAATCATGCTGGAGGTGTTTCAGAAAATCCCACATCGTACGAAGATGATTCAAACCACCAGTTCTGCTTCGTTTTCAAAGTCGGCTGTAGAAAGGAGTCAGAATTTGTGGTTGCACGTGTTTTTTATTCACCTCATCTGGATAGGAACGTAGTAGTAATACCTGCAATTGAATCGTGCTGGAGGTGTTTCAGAAAATCCCGCGTCGTACGAAGATGATTCAAACCACCAGTTCTGCTTCGTTCACAAAGTCGTCTGTAGAAAGGAGTCAGAATTTGCGGTTGCACGTGTTTTTCATTCACCTCATTTGGATAGGAGCGTAGTAGTAATACCCTTTGCCCATTTGCTGATCAAAGCTATGTCAAGTGTTTCCATGTTACCCTGTTTGAAATGCCACTTCGGAGTACTCTTTCATGTTTCATCTTATGACACCGGAAGATCCGGGTTCGCGGCTAGACTCAGGTCGCGCATGCGCACGCATTCGCATACCCACGCTCTCTCTCTCTCTCTCTCTCTCTCTCTGTACTTAGTGAGTTCCTCCGCAACTTCGTGAGACACGGTCTCAAAATAAAGTATGAAAGAATAGGGCCGGGGGCGTAGCGCAGAAGTAGAACGCACCTGCGTTCAATCCCCGGTATTGCAAGAAAAAAAATATGACAGGTGTAATGGCTCATTGAAATTCACTCCAATTGAATCGTGGAGGTGTTTCCGAAAATCCCACGTCGTACGAAGATGATTCAAAGCACCAGTTCTGCCTCGTTTTCAAAGTCGGCTATATAAAGGAGTCAGAATTTGGGGTTGCACGTGTTTTCATTCACCTAATATGGATAGGAATGTAGTAGTAATACCCTTTGCCCATTTGCTGATCAAAGCAATGTCAAGTGTTTCCATTTTACCCTGGTTGAAATGCCGGTACGGAGTACTTTTTCATGTTTCATCTTACGTTTCACGTTTTATCTTATTTTTTTCATCAATTCCTTGCATTAATCACGAGGCGATAGACGTTTTTATCATGTTAGACTACACCTTTAGCCCTCAAGTATTCCTTGGTGAAAGGCAACACTGAAGTATAATAAGTATGCTGTCTGATATTGCGATTGATGCTAAGGTCATCTTCCCATCATCGATCACTTTCATTGTGTTTCCCTTGATATACTTGGTACATTCACTAACAACTTACTTACTGGAGAGTCAAGATTAACTGGAACAAATCCTCCTTATATCCAAATTGCAATACTTTATTTATCATCAACATACATTGGACTTCACAGTTATTTATGTGGGCAACAATACTTTCAACAAGCCAGAGGTGGAGGCGTGCAAAGAATTAACAGGGTATTGTAACAACTACTGAGAGATGTGTGCATGTGCGGCATGTTCTTGAAGCACAGAAGGAAGAAAGGTGAGCGGATCCTAGAAGTCATCCCAGTGAAGGCATATGATATCTAAGTCACGCAATGGAAGGAAAACAGGCTTGTCTGGCCAGGGGGAATGGAATCCTCGTTAAGCACACCTTGATCAGGCCAGCAGGGATGTATTTCAGGTGCAACAATGATGAAACAAAGAAATGAAGGAAAGGGAAGAAATGCAGTGATTTGTGTTCAACTCTTCAAACAAGCCAATAAACCATGGTCAACTTCCGACTTTATGGCATCGCAATGTTTGTTCTCAAGAATTTGTGAAATTCAGTGGCCGAATTGGCCTTATTTGTGAAAATATCAGCTTTCCATTGGTTGATTTGGAGTTATTTGAGTTGTGTATCTATGAGGTGTAATGAGGAAGTTCTAAGTTGTAGAACCTTCAGAAGGGATGAAATGGTATAATCCACTACTTTCTGCAATTTATTACCACAGAAAGGACACTTCCTATTGTTTCATGAATAGTCTTTTTAGTAAAAAGGGTTGTACGATGAAAAACAATGAAGCTCCTAAAAATATTACAGGTGGCTGGGCGTGGGGGCGCACGCTTGTAACCCCAGTACTTTCGGAGGCGGACACCGGAAGATCCGGGTTCGCGGCTAGCCTCAGGTCACGCATGAGCGCGCCTGCGCATGCGCATGTTCTCTGTCTCTCTCTCTCTCTCTCTCTGTACTTAGTGAGTTCCTCTGCAACTTCGTGAGACGCGGTCTCAAAATAAAGTATGAAAGAATAGGGCTGGGGGCGTAGCGCAGAAGTAGAAAGCACCTGCGTTCAATCCCCAGTATGGCAAGAAAAAAAATATGACAGGTGTAATGGCTCATTGAAATTCACTCCAATTGAATCGTGGAGGTGTTTCCGAAAATCCCGCGTCGTACGAAGATGATTCAAAGCACCAGTTCTGCCTCGTTTTCAAAGTCGGCTATATAAAGGAGTCAGAATTTGGGGTTGCACGTGTTTTTCATTCACCTAATCTGGATAGGAAAGTAGTAGTAATACCCTTTGCCCATTTGCTGATCAAAGCAATGTCAAGTGTTTCCATTTTACCCTGGTTGAAATGCCGGTACGGAGTACTTTTCCATGTTTCATCTTACATTTCACGTTTTATCTTATTTTTTTCATCAATTCCTTGCATTAATCACGAGGCGATAGACATTTTTATCATGTTAGACTACGCCTTTAGCCCTCAAGTATTC
>PVJS01006446.1:20169-59913 GCA_004027185.1 Glis glis | reverse complement strand
CCCCCGGTCCTATTTTTTATACTTTATTTTGAAACCGGGTCTCACGAAGTTGCGGAGGGCCTCACTAAGAGGAGAGAGAGAGAGAGAGAGAGAGAGAGAGAGCAAGAGAGCTGAGGCTGGCCGTGAACCCGGATCCTCCGGTCTCCACCTCCCAAAGTACTGGGATTACAAGCATGCGCCACCACACCCGGCCCTTACTTGTCATTTTAATGATCCTTTAATGCTCCCTAACCCTAATCCCACCTAAGCATACTTTCCTAGAGATGGAAGTCATATAGCTAGAAGGAGGCTGCAGCCAAATTTCTGCCTTAACAAAGCTTCCAGTTGTGGCCAAGAATTGGTAGTAGCAGAAGACAAAGAATACTTGAGCTGGGTGTGGTGGTGCACACTTGTAATCCCAGTACTTGGGAGGCTGAGACAGGAGGATCGCAGGTTTGCAGCCAGCCTCAGCTATTTAGTGAGGCCCTCTGCAACTTAGTGAGACCCTGTTTCAAAATAAAGAATAAAAATAGGGCTGCAGGTGTATCTCAGAGGTAGGATGCCCCTGGGTTCTATCCCCAGTACCACAAAAAAATGAGAATACTTGATGTGGTCAGAAATTGCACTGAAGAAAAGAATAACCCATCAGCTGGTTATCATAAAACATTAGGACCTCACATAAATAATTTGGGGCAGCAGAAACCTAACCTGGTAACAGGAAGAGCAATTAGGGAGAGAAGATGATAGTAATGACAGATGGACATCGGAAAATACTTGAGACTAGCAAATCTGCTTTATTCATTGATTTATTTAATTAACTAGTATCAGATACTTCCAACATGAGAGGGATAGAGACTATGGTGCCTAAAGGGGTAAGTACTCCATTGTCAATATCAGCAGAAACAGAATATTTGTAATAAAAGAAGCCGATAATGAAATAGATTGTTAAAGGGTTTGGGGAAAGTTTAGGCGGCCAACATAGTGACTGTAGCATCAAATGGATCCTGGTATCAACAGCAGCAGAGAAGGCCAATGAAATTTATTTTCAAATAATAGAAGGTGTGAAGGAAGGAAATGCTGTGAGAATGGACGTTAAGAAAGATGGAGTGAGAAAGTGGAAGCAGTAGAAGTTTCAAAGTGTTGGTGCAGGTAGTGGTGTGCTGCAAGGCTGGGACAGGGGTCCTGAGGAAATATCTTTGGATGACATCAGTGATGAACACATAGTCAATCTGAATTTTGGTTGTTTGAAATAAATAAAAGATAAAGCCCCCAAAAATAATTTGCTTGTTTAGTAGTATTCTCTAACAAAGGGGATAAAATCTTCATTAAAAACTAAAATAGGTTATGTTGATACATAGCTATTAGTCTGCATTTTGGAACTGTAAAGCTAATGCAAACTGCATAACATCAGATCAATTCAGATTTCAGCACTGCTTCGACCCCAACAGATGTAACACATTGTAATTTCCTAGTATAAATGCAAGAACTGGATACATTGTCCTACATCACAAGATTCCTTTATGAAGCCTATCAAAATTAATCAGAATCACATCCAAATGTCATTTAAAAGGTCTGAGGGTATAATCTCTAAAGAGAAAATAATTTCCATTCTAATTAAGTTTCCTAACTTTGAAATCCACACAGAATAAGACAAATCCAATGAGAATCCTCTTCTTTAATTTAAGATCATGATGATATTTCCATGTGGAACAAGATGGCCACAAGGCTGACCAGATAATTTTGTTCTTTGCAATGCCAGTGTTCTCAGCTAAATCAATATAGTGAGAATTCCTATCAGTCTCAAGTTGTCTACAGTGATCAGATCAGTTTACACTGCTGTCCAGTAACATTTCTAGCAATGTTCTGTAGCTTGAGGGCAGGCATAAGGAAAGCAAGCAGTAGATATAATTTGGTACTGAAAAGCTGAACTTTGAAGAGTTTGTTCAAGTCTAAGTTGAGTAAAAAGTCAAATGTGCAGCCAAATTCGCTGTAAATGAGGAGATATTTTGTGACTGAAGACTTCTCTGAAAGCTGTTTTGATATATGTGAAGAAAAGGATGATACTGAAGTTTCCATCTGAGAGCACACTTCCCATTTAGATCTTTGAAGCATATAAGAACACAATTATTATGTGATGTAGAGATGACATTGTACAGGGATAAAAACAACAACAATGCAGAATCTTGAACCTCAGTGGGTATTTAACACGAATGTCATCCATTCCTAATAATTCCTAATTGGTTGGCTGGCTTATTGTTTGTTTAGTTTTCTTGGCCAATTGCAATCTTTAGGATTAAGATTTTTCATCTTTTTGGATATTCATTAGGAAGTCTTTTGTTTGAGGGAACCGAGCTTTGTGGCTGAGATGGGTGTTGGCTTTGTTTCCATTTCATATTCCATTTCAGAATAATTTCATATTTATGAAATAATTTCTTTAATTAGCATTTCAGGACTTTATGGGATCATGGATTTTCTCATTTTTAAATAGTGAAAGATTTAATATAGCCAAAACAATTTCTATAAACTAAATGTACATTATAAAGCATAATAATTTGAAATACAAATACTATAATGGAATTCTCAGTTTTATTTTTATTCATATGCAATATACTCTTGCAGTATATAAATGAAAAAAGGTATCATCATGTAAATAATTTCAATAAAAATGAGCAAAATCATTTCAGGGTTTGCTAGATTAACTGTAAACTATTTTGTTTGTCTTCAGGTCATAAGGGATGTCACCACATCACTTTCAGAAGGTAATATTCTATTTTGGAAAATACAAAGTATATTCACAAAGTAGGTTATTCTGAACTTTATAGTGAAATCATAAAATCTTGAAATCTCAGGACTTGTTCTTAGAGGTGGTATTCTTCACACAAACCTCAAATCATATAATTGAGAAGAGATTACATTTCATGGTCATGAGCATAAGTTTTTCAATGAATATCTGGGTTTATACCCAGGTTCTACCACTTACTACTTGTGATACTTTGGGCCAGTTATTTTACCTTTATGATGCCTCTGTTTGCTCATCTGAGACTAATTATAATAATAGTTACAACCTACCAGTGTTGTTGTGAAGATTAATGAGATAAGTGAATAAATAATTGCATAATAAATGTTAGATACTTTAAAAAATCTCCTCACAGGAAATATATATTCCAGGGGTCCTAGAACTGAGGTATGCGTAGAGAAGAAATCACTAGCAAAAATGGTTCATATTTGTTACACACTAAGTATATCACACATGGAACTCCCTGCTTCAGGATGCATCTTAAAAATAGCGGGCAGATGATACAGCCATTGTGAAAAATAGGAAGTTTCCTTAAAAATAAAAATAGAGCTATCATATGATCCAGCAATTCTGTTAGATATAGGTATACACCCAAAGGAAGTGAAATCAGTGTCTCCTAGAGATACCTGTATATATGTATATATATGATATAAATGATATAAATGATAATTACACACACACACACACACACACACACACACACACACGGGAATGTTGTTCAACCTAAACAAGAAGGAAGTCTTGTCATTTGCAACAATATAGGTAAACCTGGGGGACATTATGCTAAGTGAAAAAAGCCAGACATAGAAAGACAAATTCCTTATGATCTTAATTATGTGCAGAATCTAAAAAGCCTCTAACTCATAGAAGTAGAGAGTAGAATGGTCATTTCCAGGGACTGGTGGGGGCAGTGGAGGAAATGGTGTACTGATTTCTTTTTTTTTTTTTTTTTGCGATACCGGGGATTGAACCCACTGGCGTTCTATCTCCGCGCTACACCCCCGGCCCTATTTTTTATACTTTATTTTGAAACCTTGAAACCGGGTCTCACGAAGTTGCGGAGGGCCTCACTAAGTAGAGAGAGAGAGAGAAAGAAAGCAAGCTGAGGCTGGCCACAAACCCAGATCCTCAGGTCTCCGCCTCCCAAAGTACTGGGATTACAAGTACTGGGATTACCAAGCCCGGCTCTGATTTCTTATCTATTCATTTATTCTTATGATAATCTAGTCCTTTTGAATTTGTTTGATATTTAAATAGACAAGGAAATTTGGGGAGAGAATCTTGTTCTTTCTCCTCCCCACATTATCACTATAATCATAATACAGGTTGCAACCAGCAAAGGGGTGGCTTTGGTTAGCTTACTTCTTGAATGCAAAAAGTGATTTCACTTGACGGAACTTCCCAGAATTCCTTGACAATTGAAACCTATGGAGGAAAACACTTTTTCTGCAGCTGGCTCCGTCTTCAAGGTTGGAAGTTAAAACAAAGTGGGAAGGCACTAGGCTGACAAAAGAAACTAGGTTGAGGTTTCTCTGCCTCCAGGAGGAACATGAAAGAGGGAGTACACCAGATCTTAAGTAACAAGTTGCTGATTGTCATTTGTCCAAACACTGTCTTGAAATTAGTGGAGAGCCAGAGAAACGAGCACCCCAAAACTCTTACAAGAAAAGTTTTTAATTTAAGGAAGTATAATTCAGTGGCAAACACACCGTGGACAGAAATGTGACACCTATGAAAGTATTTGAACATCTCCTCCCCAAACCCCCCCCCTGACCCTTTACCCCCCCCCCACACGCACACTTTATCATTTCTGTAGTCTTTCCCTAGGAGGTAAGAAAGTAGGAAAGGCAAAGTATTATATTCAAAGTGGAATAGATTTAATAGGATTTGGATCTATGTAAAGTTCTTGTTTACTTTGTTTGAGAAATTGTCTTTTTTAAATTATTTTTATTTACTTTCTTTATGTTCTTTCTAAATATTTAGTAAGTTAGCCAGGTGTGGTGGCGCACGCTTGTAATCCCAGTACTTGGGAGGCTGAGACAGGAGGATCCAGGTTCGCCGCCAGCCTCAGCTACTTAGTGAGACCCTGTTTCAAAATAAAGAATAAAAAATAGGGCCGGGGGTGTAGCTCAGAGGTAGAATGGCCCAGGTTCAATCCCCAGTACCACAAAAGAAAAAAAAAAAAAGAAGATAGTTATATGATTTTGCATTTTGTCCTTATTTACTTAGCCTTACTTAATATATTTTTATTAAAAAATCTTCACGTTTATTCATTTTAATGTACAGATAACATTATACTGAATAGGTGTACCTTGTATTGCATTTCCTTATTTATGGATATTAAGATTGTTTCCATATAATTGTTAGGATAAACACTACAGCATGTGAGTTTGCACATAATCCCCTCATTTTCTCTTGGATTCTTTCTCTAGTCATCAATTTCAATAGTACTAGCATTATATTCATGATTTTTAACTTGTCTTATTTTTATAAAACACTCTCTTCTTGGTGTGTAAGACCCTTTATTAATAATGACCCCAGACTTAGAATTTGGTGGAGAATATGTACGAAGTATGGCAGCTGAGAGCGAGAGGAGCCTACTCCAGAGAGAACCATTTATTTTCCTCGAAAACATTAACTGAGTATATTGTGTGTTCCAGACACTCTGGTTGGCCCTGAAGATAGGATGGTGAGCCAGAAGACATGGTTCCTGTCCTCTTGGCTTTGAATCTAGAGAGGGAATCATTTTAATCAAATAATTATACAAATAGATGATAAATCACACTTCTAGTAATAGCTGCAACAATAAAATGTGCATATGCAAGGAGGAGTTAACTATGGGGAATTGCCAAGGCAAAAGACTCAGGTAAATTGCCTGAGGAAATAATATTTGGATTGAATTTTGAAGGATAAATAGTAATTAAATTAGAAGACTGGGGTGTTTTCTAGGCATTGGGAGAGTGCTTGAACTGATCTTGTGGCAGGAGTGGGGAGGCTCATTGGAGATAAGAAAGACATGCCAGGGTAGCCACAGTGCAGGTGTGTGTGTGTGTGTGTGTGTGTGTGTGTGTGTGTGTGTCTGTGTTGATAGGAAGATACATTGAATTATAATATTTACTCTGGATGAGAACGGGAGAATCAAGTCGATGTTTTTATTGCTTTTACTCTGTAAATGTCTCAGTGCTGCCAGAAAAACTTGGTAATAGTCTTCAATGTTGTTTGGTGGTCTATTTTTGCCTGTTAGAAATAATATTCAATCTATAATCAGTTAGAAAAAGGAGTTGCTATATTCTTTATATAGCTCTTTTCAAGGGAGGAAATTCACATCCATGACTTTAAGTCAATAAAAGTCATTTCACTCTCAAGATAACTTTTGAGCCAAACAAAGCAAATATAAATATTCTGGTAGACATTAAAGTTTTCCAAGTCTCTGTAGAGACTACATATTGTGTACAAAATGAATGTTGCTTAAATATCTATTATCCTCAGAGCTCTTCGACCTAATAACTTCGGTGAGATATCAACTTTCTAAAAGTCAGGACAAATTACAGATATTTATGACTTAATCTTACATGGGCTGTAAAGTATTCAAAATGCCTGCCTTCACACTCTGGCATGTAGATAGTATTGGATGGAATTGTATCATTTTGTGTCCATATAGATAGATGTTAAAGATTAAAAGGGTCACTATGGCCACCTCACATTTTCATGGCACTTTAAACTTTCTAAAGCCTTTTCATGTTTCTTATTGTATTAAAAGTCTAGTTTTAGATACAGAATGAACCATATGAGCCATTTTATTTAGAAGCACTCTTAATAGAAAAAGCATGGACATTCTATAACATAAGGCAGTATTTGATAACTAAGTTGTGAAATTAGTTGGTCACAAAATCAATTTGCTGGACTGTGACTAGCATTAAAAAGAAATAAAATAGTATATATTAGAATCCAGTAGGAATAATGTCACTTTCTGAGACTTTTGTTTCAGTAGATTTTATGTTCCAATGCGTGTATGTGATTATTTGGTCATGCTTGAAAAACAAAATGCTGCAGTAAAGTAAATAAATGATATTATTGATTTGAAAAAGCAAAATGCCTGGTGAGCTGTGTTCAAACTGCAGCTCTGCAGCCCACTAGCCAACTGGCTTAGAGAGAGTGACATAAAGCCCCTGAAACACAGTCTTCTTATTTCCAAACCGAGGCTGTTACCAAATGCGTAAATCTGGCTTGAGTGACAGTTGAGGACATGTATGAAAAAGATTCTCAGGAGATGTTTAATCTGTATAAATATTTTTAGAAATGCATCAAAGGCTCACAAACAGAGAGACCGAAAGACATACAAGTAACCTCCCAGGTTTGATGGATCCATGTTTACATGTGATGAAATGTAAGCTAATGGTGGCGAAGGGCTTATTCAAGATCACTGAATGAAAATGAGTCACACTCAAACCCAAATGTCTTGGCTCTTGGTCTTTCATATTTACTACTATTCCTGCCCCTTCCCTTTGGAATTTATTTTCCTGTCTCCAGCTCTCCTCTTCAGGGTTTTATTTATTTTTATATTAATAGTAAAACAGAGAGTAACACCTGTGAGTTTTATTAACCTCTCCCTCTGACCTCAGACGACCACTTTTGTGTCTTACTAAGAACATCCTTCGCTATACACTAAGCTAAAATTAAAAAGCATACACTACCAAAGATACTAAATTGTATGTCAGAAAATCTAATTTTAAATCTTTTTAATTTCAGTGATTGTGTGATTTTAAATAAGACATTAAGTCTTTCTAAGCCTTATAAAAAGTGATGTTGGACTAGGCTCTAACTAAAAAGTTTTCTACCCTTAATATTTTGAAAATCTATGCATAGATAAAATAAAGTACCTTTACTTACCAGAAGCAATTATCAACAGTAAAGTTCATGATGTGATTTGCAGTTATTATTTAACAAGCCATTCTATATGTTATTTGGGAGGTTTTGTCTTTCTGTTAAAATATTTCAACTTTCAGTTGGTAGAGATTTCCCATGGGAATTGATGTGTCCATTTGTATTTATATGTTTGTGAACTGCATCGGGGATAAAAAAAAAAAAAAGCCCTCACGCTTTCTACCCCTTATTACTGAACTACTGCTTGATCTGTGAGTACCAGATCAAATGACACAGTATTTGTGAAGCCTTCCCACTCCCGTAAGTGGAAAAAATTACACCCAAAGCACTTAGTTACACTATCAAAAAGCAATGTGTTTATGTATCTGTCTCTTATACGCGACTGCTGTGTTCTCAGGATCTAGTGTCGCTCCTGGCACATAATAGATGCTCAAGAATTATTTGCTGGATGAAAAAAAAAACTGGAAAAAGAATCTGTAAGTATTCATGTAGATGTCACTGAATGTACTTGACAGAACAGTTTCCAGATTTTTCTAGGATTCTTCCTTGCATATTTGAAATTATGCTACATTTATCATAGAAACAATAGTGAATACTAGTGTGACAACACACAGTCAGTAACCACTGGCCTTGATGATTTGCAGGAAACTGTCCCTGTGACCTTTGACTCGTCCTTATTTGCAAACCCATGCATTGCATTTTATTTCTTTATTAACTATTACGACAGTGCACACATTGTTCTATGTTTCTCTGGTGGAAACTATGAATGTAGAGCTACAGAGAGTAGGATTCAGTTGGAAAAAGATGAGTAACCAGAGAAAAGGCATTTACTGGGGGAGAGGAGGGTTCTTCCCTGGAATGAATCTCAGCTGCTTCGTGAAAACTCTCCTTCCATGCTTACCAAATGTGTAGAGCTATTGCTGGAGTTAATTTACAGCAGATGAACAACAAACAGCACCTTTGGGTTCTACATTGATTCCTCAAGTTAAGGGTAAGATTATTCAAGAGAGATAATACAATACAATTCATGGTTCATAGACTAGGCTTGTTTCCACTGTCATTTGTCAGCTGTGTGACGTTGCAAAAGACTGATAACCTTTCACTGTAAAATGGGAGCAATGATCCCATCCTTCCCCTTTCATAAAATTGTGAGGCTCAATTTAGAAAATAAATGGATAAACATTTGTAAAATATAAGATGTTATTAGTAACCTCTCCTATTTATATTTTATTTTCATGAGTAAAGAAAATAATGACAAGCTGCACTATATTTTTAACTTATGGATAGGGAGAAGTTTTAGTTTGGGGATAATAATTTAGGTAATAACACTGGTTTATGGTCTTGTGCTTAGTTTACCTTCAATAATTATGTAATTACACTGAAAAGTTCATAGACTTGATGGGCCATACATTCTGGCTTTTAGTCAGCATATCCAAAAGCAAAAGATATTATTTCTTAATTCCAAAGAGAGCCTACATTTTGACTGAAATCATAGACTTTTGAACACTGGAATAATTTAATTATTATCACAATCAATATTTATATAAGCAAGAAATAATTCTGTTGATTTCAAAAGTTAATGTTTTCCTCTTTAAAAATGAATGTTGTTTATCAACTCTGTTGAGGATATATGGCTCATTGTGATTTGGAGCTTGCCTCTACCCAAGAATCCCAAGGTGAGAGGAAAATTAAACTATCAATAGAAAATTGTGCTTTCACAGCTGTTCTGGGCCAAATATTGAGTCAGAGTATTGCTTCAGTCAATTGTTTTTATAGAGAGCAGCACTTAGTTTCATGGGGAATGTCCCAGAACAAAGGGAATTTGTTTCCATTATTCTCCTTTTTCACTGGAGGGGATAAAAGTCACTAGGTGATTTGAATGGATATTCATGGACTTTTATAATGATTACATTAGATTATTTCAGATAGTCTCACAGGGTGGGCATTTCCTCATCATAAAGACAAAGCACATCATATTATATTTTTTCATGTTACAAAACAGTAAATGCTAAAATCTATGAAGAGGAAAAATACACAAGACATTTTTGTTTGGACCTGTCAAGATTTCAAACCTCAAAAGGTTTGTGTTTGGCAACACAGCCTCTCCTTCCCAAGGGAGAAGCTTGTTTTCTCTGTGGCAATTAGCATTTGCCACACACCTGGATTTGGAAGGACTTCAGAGGTGAGATAAAACTCATTTTAGAACTTTGATATAAAGCCCTTTACTCAAGCAATATAGAAATGTTTCTGCATGCTAAATTCTGGCTTTTCTTAAACTCCCAGGAAAGGCAGGCTAGCCCTTTTGTTTAGATTTTAAACACAAAGCTCTCCCAGCCAATAAAATTGCAGGCTCTGAGAGTCTGGCTGCCTCATTTAATTTGTGGTGTCCGGAGAAACAATCCCTGGTGGAAACGTAAACACCAGACTATTATTTACCAGTGACACTGCCTCTGAGCCTCATCTTCAGTTGTCTCCATAAACTATTTTTTAAAGAAAGACCTTCCTTGTTTAGATCTTATGAAAAATCTTCATGTCTGGCCAGGTACTTTGTTTTCGTGGCTGCTCCTGGGTGGATCTGTAAATTATGATCTCAGGTGAGGCTTATCTGGCTCCAAGGATGGGGTGCCCTTGAATAGCAAGCATTTTGGTTATGCCCTGATGGGAACACATCATGCTTTTAAAAGACACCTGTCTGGGAGTTTACAAGACATATTTGTAGATAACGAAAGCATTTGACTGGGAACGATACTATTCATGTTGATTAAAACAAGGTTTCATTGTCTTTGTTTTTTTTCTTTATGAGGAAGTATGAATCCTGTGGACATATGAACGCAGAGGAACTTCTTAAAAGAGGTATAGGGGGCGTGTTGCTAATTTTCTGGAGTTTAATATAAAATGAACCTCTTTAAAGGAAATGGCTATGATTGGGACAAAAAAAAAAAAGATTTGGAATAAAAAACCCTGGATATAATAATGGCTGCGTGATCCTAGGGAAACTCCTGAGACTTCAGTTTTATTACCAGGAAAGTAGGTTTAATTCTTTATTCATTTTTTCTATGCATCAAAATAAAATTATATGTGTTTCATTGTGTTTTATGTATATTAAAACAGTATGATATTATTACTACTAATCTCACTGGGAAAGGAAAGGTGGAGCATAGAGAATAATTAAATACAAATATTTGTTGTAGGGTTGGGGTATAGCTCAGTAACGGAGTGCTTGAATCACATATGCAAGTCCCTGGGATCAATCCCCAGCTAGGAAAAGAAAATACAAAAACCGAGTATTTGTTGTATCCTATGTTCCATGCTGCATATTATTCTATGCACTAAAGATATAGAAATACAGGAAACAGTCCCTAGCCTCAAAAAGCATGTTTGACAGAGGAGATAAGTTTGTCATAAACATAGTTGCCAGGCAGTATGGTAAGTGGATTAATAGAGATGTCTACTAGATCCCACAATAGCACCAAAAAGGGTTTGGTTTGAGTGAGTCTAGAAGGCCTTTTGTGTGTATGTGTGTGTGTGTGTGTGTGTGTGTGTGTGTGTGCGCTGGAGATTGAACCCAGGGTCATTCTCCCTTCGAGCTTCACCCCCCCACACACACCCTATTTTATTTTTTATTTGTAAACAGGGTCTTGCTAAGTCTCTGAGCATCTCGCTAAATTGCTGAGGCTGTCCTTGAACCTGTGATCCTCCTGTTTCAGCCTCCCAAGTACTAGGATTATAGGCATGCACCACCACTCCTGGCCTTCGAAGGGCTTTTTAAAGAAGTAGATCCCAATCCTTGGTTGCTTGAAGGATCGGTGGAAGTTCAGTATGCACCCTAGAGGGAAGGAAGGACAAGGAGGAATGGAGAAAGATAGGACAGGTTGGGAATATGACAGTAGTTTTCCATGTGCAGAGCTCTGCTCTTATGTATGATAAATTGAGTGGGCAAAGCTATACAGGTAAGTGGGTTCCATATTATGGGGGAATACATTTTTCTTCCTCTAGAGAAATGTTTTAAATGGATAAGTGGCATTCCAGACACAGTTCTAAGAGCTTTATAAATGTTCATTTATTTCATCTTCATAACAACCAGGTGAAGTAGAGGTTATTTTTATTCCCATTTAACTTCAGAGGAATGTGAGGCATAGAGAGGTTAAGTAACATTCCCAAGGTGGCTCAGCTAGTAAGTGATGGAGCCAGGATCCAACCCAGGCTCTGAAGTCCACATGCTCGACCACACTACTCTGTCAGGATTAGTGCCATGTTCCAGAAAGATCATTCAGGCTACCAAGGAGGGAGTAGATTGGAGAGCAGACAAGGCTCCAGGTGGGGAGAACAGTGGGATGTGGGTGCAAGAGACAGATGAGAAATGATGCATTAGTGAGGTAAGAGAGAGGAAATGGATGGGTTCAAAGCAGATATCCGGAGAATGTTTGGAGATAGAGGTGAAATTGGTGTGCACTTAATTTGGAGTGTAAGGGGGAAGGAGTTAAGGGTCTCAGCTTTCAGGGAAAGTAATGATCCCACTGATAAGATAGGAAGTACCAGAGTAAGAGTGGGAGGAGCGTGGTCATGCGGATTTTGAAGCAGCTGTGGAATCTGCAAGCGGTCAGGGTCAGGTACAGAAGAGCGATGGTTATATCATGGAGATGAAATGCAAAGGAAGGGTCTGAGCCTGACATTTGGGTCTGGGAGTAATCACATGAATTGCCCATGGAAGTCTTACAAACAGATCCTTATTGGTTTTTTCTGGCTTGCAAATGTAGATATTTGAGTTTGTCTCATTTAGAATAAAGTGAGAAGAGCAGAGGGCTTGGAAGAGAACTCCAGAGGGACAATCTATCATGGTGCTTTTAAAAATAGAAGAATGAGATGAAGCACAGTAAATGATAGAATGAGCAAAATCACGTATGTCTATTCTGCCAGTAATCAGCTGAAATGCAGATGTGTAAAAGCTCAATATTTGACAACTTAAGAAATAATAGTTTATAAAAAGAAGGGATAAAGCAGGTCCCATGCTGAGTATTTCAGCACAGAGATAGAATATCTGTCTATTCACAAATAAAGTTCTACTTAGATTCTCCTGGGAGGAGATATCATATCTGCTTTCAGCTTTGTTATGAGAACGTGTCCCCAGGAGCGCTTGCCGCTGGGATTTCTGGCACCGTTTGGTTTACAGTGAGTCACTTTCTAGGGGCTGGCTACTTGGCTGGGAGCTCTCACTTACTACTTCACGCACTGTATTTAAGTGATCTCAATGGTCACATGATTCTTAAAGTCAATGAAGAACAAGAAGTTTCATGCCCTTTACGTTCCCTGTGGGAAGACTCCAGATTGAAATTTAGCCCTGAAGAAACTAGTGAGAACTATGTCATAACAGGAGTCATTGAGCAGATGGATCCCACTGTTTGCTGGGAGGTTTTATGGGGAGTTTACCCCATTCTGTGCCATGGTGTTTCAAAATGCCAGTAAGTAAAAATAATGTTACCAGAGACCTTCTTGATGATTGTATCTACCCTTAGTAATATTAAATCATTTAACACTGAAATTTAGAAGGGAGGAGTCATTTCTGGTTAGGAAAGGATTAATATTTTTGTGTGTGTGTGGTACCAGGGATTGAACCCAGGGGCGTTCTACCTCCGCCCTACGCCCCCAGCCCTATTTTTTTATACTTTATTTTGAAACCGGGTCTCATGAAGTTGCAGAGGGCCTTACTAAGTAGAGAGAGAAAGAGAGACAGGGAGAGAGAGAGAGAGCTGAGGCTGGCCATGAACCCAGATCCTCTGGTCTCCGCCTCCCAAAGTACTGGGATTACAAGCGTGCGCCACCACGCCCAGCGGATTAATATTTAGACATATAGTTGATTACATAATGACTCAGACATATATATATATATATATACATATATATGTATGTATATAGAATATATATTTACATTCATGTGGCGGGAGGAGGCTATGTTTAATTTGGGCTCTGCTTTCCTTGTACTTACTACTTGAATATCAGCAGAATATCAAGTATAAAATTTCTGTGCATTTGAATGTTTCAAGTTCTATTGATTTGATTATAAACATGTTAGAGACAGAGTGTCTCCATTATAATTAAATCATGTTATCTGGCCCTGCACCCATTGGAAAGCTTTAGAAACCAGCCTTTTATCCAAGTACAGTTTGTTCTAGAAACCGATTTCAACATTGCAACAAAAGAAAACAGGGTAGAATTTCTATGAGGAAAGTGTCAAAAAGAAAAAATAATAAGGTGCTAATAGTGACATAAAAGAAAAGGACTGTGATGTTACATGCTTTAGTTATCTATTACTGTGTAAGAAAAACTACCTAAAACATAAGGGCTTCAAACAATAATGCTTTATTATTTCTCACTATTCTATGGGTCCTGTTGCTCAGGCTAGGGCCACTGAATTGGATGCTCCCAGCCTGCAGCCGGGCCGGGCTGGAACATCCATGATGGCCTTTCCCACATGTCCGGGCCTTGAAGCTGACCATCAGCTGGGCATTTCAGTTCTCCTCGTTTCATATATCCTTCCACACCATCACTCTCCCTATAGCATGGCAACTGAGGGCCAAGACAGCAGGGGTGAATGCTTCAGTCCTCTTAATGTCAAGGGTTTGAACTCACACAAGGCCCTCCACTTGCATTCTATTGGTCAAAATAATCATAAGGCCAGCTCAGGTTGAAAGAGAGGAAAAATTATCCCCACATCTTGATGGAAAGTGGCCTGTGATTAGAAAGATGAGCAGAATTGTTGGTGGCCATTTGGGGAGAAAATCAACTGCATCACTGAGTAGATTTTCCGGGAAGAGGGCTGCTTTGGCTCCTTCTAGGGCAGTGCTGGACTGAATATACAGAACACGGGTACTTAAGAAACACTATACTGGTCTTCTTGTGCTGGGAGACAATTGCATCTAAGTAGCCTTTGCTGGATTTTATTTGTATTTTCCTCCTCCATACTCATATGTTACATCTATTAACTTATGTAATCATTATAATGTACAAATTTTTTAGGATTGCACTTTGGTTTCCTCATTTGGATATTAGTCAGGGCCTACTAAATGTTAGCTCCAGCATTAGGGAACTATCCATGAACAATGCAGACAGAGTTGCCTCCCTCATGTATTTTATTTAATTTATTTATTTATTTATTTTTTTGCTATACCGAGGATTGAACCCAGGGGCATTCTACCTCCGCGCTATATCCCCGGCCCTATTTTTTTTTATACTTTATTTTGAAACCGGGTCTCACGATGTTGCGGAGGGCCTCACTAGGTAGAGAGAGAGAGAGACAGGGAGAGAGAGAGAGAGAGAGAGAGAGAGAAAGAGAGAGAAAGAGCTGAGGCTGGCCGCGAACCCGGATCCTCCAGTCTCCACCTCCCAAAGTACTAGGATTACAAGCGTGCGCCACCACGCCCGGCTTCCCTCATGTATTTTAATACTGAGATCTTAAGATACTTTTTCAGTATTGAGAATTCTAGACCAAGGAAATGAAAATAAGATTTAAACCCATAAAGCTATTGTCAACCTCTGCAGAGAATACTTGTGTCAAATGAAAAAATGCTTTCTAGCTATCACCTAATGGGTTCTTCTTACATTGAATGTCCTTAATTGAATAGGACATTCAAGAGGTTTCCCAGGGAAAAAACAAGGAGGCGACAGTGACTTCTTAGTGAGATGAGCTTGCCATCCCAGGCAAAAAGGTGTGTCTTCTTTTCTTTTTTCTAAGGAGTTTTAAAGTTAGCATTACAAAGTAAGTGTGTGTGTGTGTGTGTGTGTGTGTGTGTGTGTGTGCATGTGTGTGTGTGTGTGTAAGTTATTTGATTCTTTGTTCCTAATCATAAGTGTTTTCCTGGGTGACTTAGGGTGAGGGTTTGATTCACAGGACCCTCGACTTCTACCTTATGAATCTAGCCCCAGGTTCAAAACACATTGTCAAGGCAAACAAGCCAAGGTCAATGCACCTCTGTAGGTCAGGTCTCTAGCCATCGACTTTAACACAAGCAATTAGTGCACCATGCTTGAGTCCTGCTGAGCCACTGAGCTCTGTGACTGCACCATGCTAGTGCAGAGGGCATCTCTCGGCTCTCTTTGCCATTTCAGCTTGCAGCACCCTTCCCCAGCCTTATCTGCTTGGTGACCATTGATTGAACTTTCAAGACTCAGCTCATAAATCTTACCATCATTTAAGTCTTTTCTGCAATTTTACCTAATAATTCTTTATACAGAGCATCTGCACAAAGACCCACCCAACCACACTGCATTTG
This sequence comes from Glis glis, assembly GCA_004027185.1. Classification (NCBI taxonomy): domain Eukaryota; kingdom Metazoa; phylum Chordata; class Mammalia; order Rodentia; family Gliridae; genus Glis; species Glis glis. The sequence goes on along the minus strand of PVJS01006446.1, from coordinate 43,986 downwards.
CTTGTCCACTGATACTTGGCCTTGCTCTCTAATGTAATAGAGTTCTTCCCCAACTCCTCTCTCTGAATCCTGCATTCCCTAGAACCTAAGAAATTTTAGATAATACTAGATGAATAATACATACTTGTGGAATGAATAAATGTATTTATGAGATGATAATTCTCAAACCAGAAGATAAATATAAATTCTAAAATAATAAAGCTACCAATCAGTGAGGGTAAGCTATTTCATATTCAGACAGCTATGTATTTAAATTTTATTTTTCTTTAACATGTATTAATTGCACATATTAATGAGGGTCAGTGAAATATGCCAATGCATGCATATGGCATAAACTGATTCGGTATAGCTTCCCTTAATCTATTGCCTCTCTTTCAAACTCTAGCAATCAGTATTCTACCTTCAGATAAACTTTCATTTTAAAATTTATTTAACTAATACATAAAAAATTAAAATCATGCATACTAATGAGACACATTGTTATATTTTGATATATGTATACATGAATGATACTCATTTTTCATAGTTTAATGCTATATTTAAAAATTTTACTAATGTATTATAATTGTTCATGATAGATTCATAATGATACATTCATATTGAATAATATTTAAATAAGTCTAAACATATCTCCTCAAACATTTTCCATTTCTTTATGGTAAAAATTTTCAAAATCTTCTAGATTTTTGAAATAAACAATATATTGTTGTTATTTATAGTCACCATACTGTGCAGCAGCACATCAGAATTTGTTGTCACTATCTAACTGTAACTCAGTATCTACTGATCAGTATTTTCCCATTTCCCTCTCACTCCCCACCTTCTTTCCCTAGTCTTTATTAATCACTATTCTGATTTCAGCTTTTATGAGATCAAAGTTTTTAGATTCCACATATGAGTGAGATCATGCAGAACCTGTCTTTCTATGCCTGGTTTAGTTCACTTAACATAATGATCTCTCTTCAGGTCTTTCCATGTTATTGCAAATGATAGGATTTCATTACTTTTGTGGCTGAATACTATTCCACTGCATATGTATACCACATTTTCTTTATACATTCATCCACTGATGAACACTTAGGTTGTTTCTATTTCTTGGCTATTATGAATAGTGCTGCAATAAATATGGGAATGCAGATGTCTCTTAGACATATTGACTCATTTCCTTTGGATACATACCCAGTAATGAGTTATCATATGGTAGTTCTGTTTTTAATTGTTGAGGAACTTGCTCATGATGTTCCATAATGGATATACCAATTTACATTCTCACTGACAATGTGCATGCTTCTCTTTTCTTCATGCAATTCCCAGTACTCATTATTATTAGTCATTTTGATAAAAGCCATTCTCACTGGGGCAAAGTGGTATCTTACTGTGGTTTTGACTTGTATTTTCTTGATGATTTGTGATATTGAGTATCTTGTCATGTCTTTGTCAGCCATTTGTCTTCTTTTGAAAAATGTCTCTTTAGATCTATTGTTCATTTTAAAATTTTTGTTTGTTTCTATGCTATTAAATTTTTGAAGTTCTATGTATAATTCAGGTATTAACCTCTGTCAGATAAGTAGTTGGCAAATGTTCTATCACATTCTGTAGGTTGTCTCTTCACTCTGTTGATCATTTCCTTTGCTGTGAAGGTTTTTAGTTTGATGAAATCCCATTTGTCTATCTTTCTTTTGTTTTCTGTGCTTTTAGTGGTCTATTCCAAAACATATTTGCTCATTCTGGTGTTTTGATATATTTTGCCTTTCTTGTAGAAGTTTCATAATTTCAGGTCATACATTTAAGTCTTTAATGAATTTTAAGTTAGTTTTTATAACTGGTTAGAAATAGTATATTTTAACTCCGCTGTTTCTTTGTTGACTTCCATCTACTTTCATTCTTATGCGTGTGCATTTCAAATTTTAATATCACTGCTTATTAAAAGACTCTCCTTAGCCAGGTGTGATGGTGTGCACCTGTAATCCCATTTGTGGTATGACATGGGAGGGATGTAGTCAATGGGGTACCCATATGGGTTTCTGCCTTCAGTCCCAATAGGGCTTTTATTTGTTTTTCTTCTCTGTATCTGTATCTAGATCCATAAAAATTCTGCTTTCTGTTGATTAATGTTTACATAATATATTTCCCCCATCCTTTTACTTTCAATGTGCACAGATGGTTATTATTTGAAGTGAATTTCTTGTAGATAGCATACAATTATGTCATGTCTTAAAGTCTACATTATCAGTCTCTTTTAGTTAGTTTATTTGGATGATTTACATTTAATATCATTACTTATATTTAACATAAAATGTCTTATGTCTGGCATCCTAAGATGGCTCCAGTCTACCTAATTGTTGTTGTCTCTTAAAATTTCAAAAAGAAAAAAATGAATTGGCTATTTGATTATTTTGATAACTTACTTTTTCCAGCCTGCTTTTTAAAAAATTCATTAGCACAGAGCCTCGTGGTTTATAATGAAGATTTAGGGTTGTTATGCTTGGTCTGTGAAAAAACAAATGAAACAGTTATTTTTTTATTTTGTGTTTTCTATTTTTCTAAATGTAAGTAAAAAACTTGATTTCAAACCTACAATGATGACTTCTGTGCAGTCAATCAATAATCCACACAACCTGCCCTGGACTCTCAAACCTATGCTTTGAGGAATGCCAGGACTATACACTCATCTAGACTTCTAAATGAAATTATAACACCTAATGAGGAGAGTGGATAGAGGAGATTAGACTTTAGGTTCCAACATAAAGGCTGTGTTTCTTTTGTTCACTACTATATACTTAAAGTATTGCCTACTTTAGCACATGGAAGACATTTAATTAATATTTGTCAAATGAACGAATAAATGAATGAGGTAGAAATTGATATTTTAGCCCGCAGCTCAAGAAAAGTCCTCAGTTCAATTAGGATACCTTTCATGTATCTCTTCCACACTCATTTCCCTTCCTCCAAGGAATAGTTTAAAATGCCATTCCTTCACAGCATTTTTCTGAATTCTCTTCCAATTTGAAGTCATCACTTCCTTTCCTGAAATTTCATAGTCCTTCATTATGTCTCCAATCACTTTATGCTTCTCATTGGAAGTATTTATTCATATGTTTTAATATGAACCCTGAGCCTTCTTTTTTTCTTGAATGTTATTGCCCAAGCCTCTGACACTTTTTTTTTGTACTCCTGGGAGTCTCTTGTTGAATGTCTCCTGCAGAAACTCATGACTGTATGAGGTGGGTGTTGTGTTATGGAGGGGGTGGGGGAGAGGTGTTGGTGGTGCTGTGATGATGGTGAAGAGGTGTCATGGTTAGAAGATGATCCTTTAGGCCTCACTGCAGAGGAAAAGATGGGCAGAGAATGTCTAGAACCGAACTCCTGTGTGCTCTCACAGTGGCTTTGTCTTAAGAAGAATATTACAACATATATCTTTGGAAGGAAGTCAGTATCTTCTGAATAAAAAGTCAGCCATTGTTTAACTTTGTCATGTACTAAAGAACAACAGAAATTTATTACACTCTCAACCTGAGGCCTTCCTATTTTCTGAGTTCTTAAATGAATAAAATGCATGTGGGGGGACTGAAGTGACTGCAGAAAGATGTGTTAGAATTACCCAGCTGAGGCAACACCTTTCAAATAGAGAAAGGGGGAGAATGAAGGTACAGAGTCGATACAGAGACTGATGTAGACAGCCTGAGGCTGAAGGGAAGGGAGGGATTGATAAAGCGTGAAGCTAGAGAGACGGATCCAGTGCCTTGGCTTAAAGAGCTTGGAATTTGTTCTTTTGCAGGATAAACCATTAAAGATGTTTCCCATTAATTCATTCATATCTATTTCTCATGCTAGATATTATTCTAGGTATTGGAGTGATAGTAGTTGGCAGGACACAGAGCCTTCCCCCCAGAGATTCATGATAGTGTAGTGAGGTGCACAGACAAATGGATAGGGAATTACAATATAACAAATGCCTTATCTCTGTCTGCAGTGGAAAATTAGGTGCCTTATTAGGGAGTTATCAATATTTTAGATTGCTCACTCATGGTTCAGTTAGAAGGATGGCCACAGGCTTTCAGGTAAAGTGCTTTCTACATAGCAGACATTCAGTCATTGTTCTAAATTCCAGGTCATTTCCTATTTGTTAGAAGGAAGATTGGCAGATATTTAAAAAAATTAGCACCCATTTGAAAATTATTTATTGAAGTGACCAGGAAATCCATAGAAGCTTCATTTGTTCTTTTTGTTGTTTTAAGAGATAAACAAGAAAGTACGCTGCATGTTATCTGAAGTACTTTGCATAGAATAATTCTTCAAAGATTTTTTTTTCCCATTTTGAGGGGAGATCCCAGTGGCTATTTGTCCACAGATTTTATTGTCATCCTAAGCAGGAAGGTTACATTCAGAGATGTGCAGAAGGTCCTTGAGACAAAGGTGAATAAGCAAGATATTGGGGAGTTCGCGCAAGCATGAAAAACAGGAAGGTAAACACCTTGGAGGAACAGGCTGCTTGTAGCAAGTTCAAAAGTATCACCAAACTGATACTCATTGTGATGTGAGACTACAATGAGACTAAAATATCAAAGAATATGTAAAAAAAAAAAAGTGCGGTCATGGCTTCCCAAGACCCTTAGACTTTTCCAAGGCAAATCTTGACCTGCCTCTGGGGGCTGTGTTCTCCACACTGAGGGGCTTGCAAAAATGCAGATTCCTGGAGATTTGTTCTAGACATATTAAATCAGATTTTATTAAGAGGGCTTGGGAATTTGCATTTAAATCTTATTTTCAAAAGATTCTTATGTACACTAAAATATGAAGAGACTTAATATGTTGGTGGTTGTTGAATTGATATTTGAGAAGTTAATTCCTTCTGAGTGGAGGAGGTATCTCATAATAAATTCAGGTTTAAATAACATTATATTTGACCTTAAAAATCTCCACTATCTATTTTTGTTCTTTACATATTTTTGGAACCACTAACCTCAATGTCAGAAAGAGAAGCAGGAAGTCAATACACAGAAATGTATCTAGAAAAACATTTCCGACACTCTTGCCTTAGTACATTATATCAGAACATGTTGGGAAAAAAAAATCCACATTCACCCCAGCAAGGCAACTCAAAGTCATCTCTATAGCAACTTCTAAAACTTAAAATACAAAGAATAGGACTGGATAAACGGCAGTTAGCTATTGAGAGCTGCCATGTGGCACACACACCTTATATTTATGAATTTGTTTAATCTTTACAACAGTCAGGTGAAGTGGACAATGTTATTTCTGCTTTATAGAGAGGAAATTGATACTTGCAGAGGTCAACTTGTCCAGAAGTCTCTTTGAGTTTTATTTCCTTTTTCTTAAATATATTGTCATTTTCCCTCTTTTTCTTTGTTCAAAAAAGTATCAGCAACAACAACACAGAAGCTAACAAAGATTTTTGCTGTGTAGGATATTCTGATGTTTATTTAATATTTAACAACTAATTTAAGGCTAGCCTTTTCCAATATAATTCTTCATTACTGTAATTTTGTAGTAATTTCTCATCTCTAACAACCAAAGACAATGGTTGGGGAATCAAAGGTGTCAACTGACACTCCACGGTTTTTATACTTAATTTTGATTACATTCAATAGTTCTACCGCTAGCATCCATCTGCACGGTAAGACAGGCAATGTTTTGGTAAAAAAGGAAACCAACTAGCTGGGCGTGGTGGCGCACACTTATAATCCCAGTACTTTGGGAGGCCGAGACCGGAGGATCCGGGTTAGCGTCCAGCCTCACCGGAGGATCCGGGTTCGCGTCCAGCCTCAGCTTGCTCTCTCTCTCTCTCTCTCTCTCTCTCTCTCTCTTTCTCTCTCCTTAGTGAGGACCTCCACAACTTCGTGAGACCCGGTTTCAAAATAAAGTATAAAAAATAGGGCCGGGGGTGTAGCGCGGAGGTAGAACACCCCTGGGTTCAATCCCCGGTACCAAAAAAAAAAAAAAAAAGAAAGGAAACCAACTGGAGGAAGTCATATTTGATTCTGGATTCAGTGCTGAAGACAGAAACAGAGTAGCAGACAATGATTATGCATTTTTCTCACAGTTGGAAGAGCAGGTGCAGGGCTAGCATTAAGGCTGCAACACTGTGTTATGCTTATGTGTTCAAAGGCTTTAAGGAGACCAGCTAAGGCAAGGCAAGTGCATTCCTTCATAAATATTTCCAGAAGTTTTAAGTCTTTATGTGATAACATTTAAACATATATTACAGCCGGGCGGGGTGGCGCACGCTTGTAATCCCAGTACTTGGGAGGCTGAGACAGGAGGATCACCGGTTCGCAGCCAACCTCAACTACTTAGTGAGGCCCTCCGCAACTTAGTGATACCCTGCTTCAAAATAAAGGGAAAAAAATAGGTCTGGGAGTGGAGGTCAGAGGTAGAATGCCCCTGGGTTCAACCCCCAGTACTGCAAAAAAAAAAAATATATATATATATATATATATATGCACACACACAAAGAAGTTTAATATAAACATCTGGTGAAATGAATCCTGGAGTTATACTCAGTACTCTGAGACTTGTGTGAGGGGAACACAGGGAGATTATACCTTTTCTCAGAAGCTGTTTCCTGAACTATAAAATATGAGTAGTGGATTGAATGATTTCTAAGTCTTTTTTTGCCAAATTAATGACTATTTATATATGTCTGTAACAAGCACAAAAACATTTAACTTGTCCCTTTATTTTGTCTCGTGGGAGGGAAACTTGGCAGCAGAAATGCCCAGTCAAGGAGTCAACTTGGGAGGTAAACTGTGGACACAGAACTCTAGCTTGATTCATTTCAACATTTGACCCTGATTTCACATCTGTCTAATCTAAAAGGGGTTTTTATGGTATTTGACCTAGTAATGTGAATAACCAAACCACTTTTGGTACACCTACTACGTAGGTGATTTGGATTGCCAGGGACAATCTAGTTTAACACTATTACAAGATAATTACCACCTGTTAATTACTGTGGTGACCCTTTACACTCTCAAGTGTCCTGGTTTGAATAATAAATTATATGGTCACCTCATTCTTCACAAAACATTGTATAATATATGTAGTATGTATTGGCTTCTTAATCCCACAGATAGCCAGGTGTGGTGGAGGACACCTGTAATCCCAGTACTGGGGAGGCTGAGACATGAGGTTCATAGGTTTGAGGACAGCCTCAACAGCATAGTGAGACTCTTGAAAACCTAATGAGACCCTGTTTCAACATGAAAAATACAAAAGGCTGGGGTGTAGCTTGGAATGCCCCTGGATTCAATCTCTAGTACTCCCCTGCCCCCCAAAAAAGCCTAATCTCACGGAGAAGGAAATGGTAGCTGGCTCAGACAGGTTAAGCAACTTGCTTATGCTAGCAAGTGGTGAATGTTCTTAATGACCATGCTTCAAGGACTCCTTTTCCTAGCAAATGCTGAGAAAAAATTACTTGTAATTCTGTGATGTATAGTACACCCTTTATTTTTAAATGCAAATAACCTTCACTCCTGGGACATTTTTCCTTATATTAAACTCAAATCTATCATTTTACAAGTTCATGTGATTCCTTTGGCTTTGTCCCAAAAGAGCTGGGATGCCAACTGGTCTCGGGGATTTTTATCTTTGTTCAAGGTGTACTTATCCCTTAAGTCTCTATAAGTGGAAGACTTTGACTGCAAATAACAAAGAATAGAGGTTGTACAGGATTATATGCTTCATTGGTCTATGCATCTACCATAGGATGATATGAGGGTTTGGGCAATGTTTCGACTTGTAGTGGTAACTAAGGTGACACCCTTAAAGTAAATGACACAGTAGATTATGCCTTGAGCAATCATTGTCCTGACAAAAAAAGAGGAACCTTTCCTGAAGGGTCGGGAATTTGAAGACCTTGAATATATGGCTTGGGGAATGTATGGTCATTGCTCCAACAATGTCCAGATGTAGGGCAAAATGGGTAGTTAAGACATAAATGAAGTGCAGGTGGTTAAGATGATGATGTTACTTGTTAGGACACTCTTATCTTCTCTATTGTATAGCAAAGGAAATATACATATAGCTTTTGATTTGCTTGGTTAATGTTACACAGAAATAAGCTAGATCTTGAATTTAGGATTTCTTTTTTTTTTTTTTGGCAGTACTGGGGATGGAACCCAGGGGCATTATATCTCTGAGCTATACCCCCAGCCCTACCTTTTATTCTTTATTTTGAAACAGAGTCTCACTAAGTTGCGGAGGGCCTCACTAAGTAGCTGAGGCTGGCCGCGAACCCGGATCCTCCGGTCTCAGCCTCCCAAGTACTGGGATTGCAAGCGTGCGCCACCACGCCCGGCTGAACTTAGGATTTCTAAGTGTAAATAGTGCTCCCATTCATTCTCTTTTCCTTCATCATGCCAGCTTTCCACCCATCTATTAATTTATATGGTAAGTTATTATCAAACATTGGAGTACCAATTTTGGCTAGGCCAGTAGTTCCCAAATTTTCATGTCTATTTGAAACACCTTGAGATCTGTAAAAATACTGATTCCTGCCTGGCTGCCGGCCTAGACATTCTGATTTAATTGGTATAAGCTATGATCTTGGCGTTGGAATTGTTTCTTTGTTTAAAGCTCCCCAGGTAATTTTAATGTGTAACCAAATTAGGAATGCACTGTGTGCTGGCTCTTGGTTAGGAGCTAGATGACCGAGCCAAACTGATACCCTTTAAAAGTTGCAGTGTAACAGGGGATCCCAAGCCCATCCTTCTTCCTTGAAGTATACCGAGAAAGAATCTAAGCACAGAGACCCACAATGTTCACAATATTCAAAGAATATAAAGTAAAAATTGCTAAATTTTACAGTCTCTTAGAATGTCTTTTTTCTAAGAGGTTTAGGGAAGAACATAGAAAAATGAAAAAAAGTATTTATGAAGTGCCTTGTGTACCTGTGAAATGCAAAATATGAAATATATGTCCCTTCTAAATTCAAAACACTAAGTATAATAGTAGATGTGAATGGAAGAAATTGTTACTGAATTAGCACTTTACAACAGCTGCTCTTAGGAGGTAATTGGGGCATTTTTTTCATATCATGCTTCAGACTTTGATGTGATGAGAGGATTTTGAAATGCACTTTGTGAATTCTTCCTTTTCTTCAAATTCACATGCCTAAAGATCAGAGATCACATTTTATTTCTATATAGAGAATCTCCATTAATTTGATACAAAGCAAGCACTTTTGAATCCCGAGGGAAACGAGAAATTGATGGCTTTCCTTATATGCACATGACGGGTGAGCAGGGAGCTAGCCAGCAGGCATCTGCTGAAGGGTGTTCCTGGTGTCTTGCCTCAGGAGAACCCCCAAAGTCAAGGGACATTAGCAATGAGTCTCCGGCTCCTATCCAACTCTGCCTGAAGGAATCTTTAGACCAGAAGACATTTCTGAAACAGCAATATTAAGGTATCACCCAAGAGTATTGTTAAGACAACAGAAATATTCTCCTTTTTGGATTTGGCTAAAGCTTGAACAAGTTTGCTCTAAAAACAGATGCATTACAAATTGGGGGCAGTTGCTCTGTGGCAGTGACTGGAGGCAACAGCTCAGAGGCAGAGCAGATATTTAGATATAATCTGCATGTCCAATATCATTTGTCATTACCCATGCTACCACGTTAGATATTAATTTTGCCAGCGGAGTTATAGGATAGAAAGGGATATGAAGAGATCCTAGGGCTTTCTGGTTCCCTGTTAAATTGCCTCTAAGTCATGCAGGGTTGATAGTTTTCCTCATCACAAATCTCTCCTTGCTCTTGCATTCCCTGGAAGCAGAGTCAAAGCAGAATCCAGAGCTTCTTGTTCACCGGCTGGTAGACGCTGTGTGCAGCTGGGCGTGAACAGACACGCGCTGGGACTGTGAAGGACACACAGCCGCCAGGTAAGAATGCCTGGCTCCGAACTTCAAACGGGAGGAGCAGCAAGGCAGCACAGCTTCCACTGTCCTCCATCCCTGCCCCCTTTCTTTCTCATTCATTACTTCCTACCCATCCCTTAAAGAGCCTCGGTTTCTTACCGTCATGGACCATGGGAGGAATGACAGTGCATCCATCAGTGTTCCATGGACCATCTCATTCAACTCAACCAGTCAGAAAATCTGGGCTATGTGTTTCCCTTCTGCATAGGCACAGCATGTTCCATGTCTAAATCTATGACAAAATGTTTTGTCTCTTTGTCCTAGTAGAAGGTGTGTTTTCTAAGGGTAGAGACTATGTTTCTCTTAGAATTTATTATTATTCAGCCTATATTTTCATACAATGATAAGTGCTGGGCATAATTTAATGTAAATTTAGAAGTTCATTGCTTGACATTTGTCAGGGAAGTAAATACTGAGTGAATAAAGGAAACTAAAATCCAGGGAGTTCAGAGGTAGTTTGCACAAGGTATATACAGTTATTAAGTTGGTCAGTCTGGGATTCCAACTCCAAATCTCCAACTTGTGTCCCAGGGTTCTTCTTGCTATTATACTGGCTTCTTTGACAATGAAGATGAAATTCAAAATTAGATTCCATCATAGATTTTCACGATGTACGACTGAGTGAGCTGTGTAGGTATCATCTTCTAACTCTAGGCTTCAAATGGAAGTTACGAGTTTGATTTGTCTGTTATAGAACTAAAAAATTAGATGGTTCCTAGGACCAGCATAGGAAATAATAGTAAGATTTCTCAAGGTTTTGGTTTATGTTGGAGAGAAGGCATTATTCCCTATCAAATTTAAAAGAGAAACTTTCTATGAATAATTATAAAATGCTTTGGTTACATTTATATTTCAAAAACTTCTAATAAGCAAACTCTATGCTTCCAGTCATACATGGAATAACAGTGTACTGATTTTGTTACTTTAAGGCTTTCATAAGTCATGATGACACCAAAATCAAGATAAAAAGTCAATGGTTAAGATCAAAATGACTAAGAAACTAACATATATTCACAGTCATGGTGAATATATGCTAAAAAGGCTAGGGCATCTGAAATTCATCTTATGCTTACCTTATGATATTTTGGTAAATAGAAGAAGAAACTGAAATGTCTATGTTCAGACACAGAGGCACCAAAATATCAATCCATTAAATGCAAAGCAATTTCAGACAAATACACATTGTCAGTGGGAATTATCTAGGTAATATCTTCAATTATCTATAGCATTTCCCCTACACAGACAAAGATGCCAAACTGCTTTGTAAAGATTTTTGCCTCTTTTTGTTCTATATCAAAAACATGATTGTTTTTATGATATACACACATATACATACAGACACAGACACACGCACATATATGCTAACAGGGAAAAAGTTATAATGGGAATAGAACAACCTAGAATTTTTTTTAATATTGAACATGATGAGTTAGGGAATACAAGATTATAAGAGACAGGGTTAGTAAGAGACATTATTTTTCAGCTGCTGCATTCCTGTTATTTCATTAGAATGAAAGGAAGTAGGAAATAAGAAAAATTGGAACAGCTCCAGCCAAAACGATGTGGGTAATTAAAGCAATCTACATTTGGCCACAATGCAATCAGAGTGACAGGGCTGCTGAAATTCCATCTCCAAAACATTTAAATACATTTAGAGTATCTGCTACAGAAATTTGGGGCAGTCATAATGTGGTGGAGTGTAAGTGGTTGATGGCACTAGTTCAAAGAACACATAGAAAGTGGTAGAGTGCAGAGAGAGGGAGCAGTTGGTTCTCAAGATCCAGAGGCTTTATAAATACCCAGTCAGCTTGGTGATCTAGCAGTGCCACAGCTGTTACCTTCTCCATTCTGATGCCTCCTCATGCTGATCATTTTAACTAGATTCCACTCATTTAAAAATATTAAGGCCGGGCATGGTGGCGCACGCTTGTAATCCCAGTACTTGGGAGGCTGAGACAGGAGGATCGCAGGTTCGCGGCCAGCCTCAGCAACTTGTGAGGCCCTCTGCAATTTAGTGAGACCCTGTTTCAAAATAAAGGAAAAAAATAGGGATAGGAGTGTAGCTCAGAGGTAAAATGCCCCTGAGTTCAATACTCAGTACTGCAAAAAAAAAAAAAAAGAATATTAAAGGGTGGGTTATTTACACAGCAAATATATATTTACTGCTTATAACGTGGAGGTGTTCTGTTAGGTCCTCAGACGGTTCAGTGATCAAAAATAAACATATGCCATCTTGATCCAAACTCCTGTTCTTAACTATTATGTAATAGTGTCTTGGCTGGGGTTTATCTGCAAAAAAGACAAAGAAGAATAGGATATTGACAAGGATGTGATTGAGATGATAGGTCTTGGGATTTAAGCTGCATATATTGGCAGGTAAAAAAAGGGAGAAGCTTGTGGATTGGAGTAAAATAGGAGACTCAATGGGATGGATAGCTTTTTGGGTTTGCAAATTCATCACGTAGAAATCAGTCCAAAACCCCCTAGGATATCACAGTTTGGTGGGAAACAAAGAAGCATCAATAAATATCTGTCTTGTGCAGCACACTATGGTTAATCATCACAACTTGGTCTCAAACTGTTTTGCTGCAGGAAGAAAGAGGAGAATGAAGATGATCTTGTTCATGATTTCCAGAGAACTTTAAAGAAGTAGTTAGTACAATGTCTCCTGTCTAATTAGTAGGAACATGAAAATCTATAGAAACACTACCTAAAGAGAGGTGGTGAACTGCAGAGCATTTTGAACAGTTTGTCACAAACCCCCTTTCTTCACCCTACCTTTGACAAAGTTTAAAGAATTGAGGTTATTTCTTGAATCAGAACAACCTCGAACTTGGACAGTTCTAGAGATACATTGCAACATCCTTTCCGCAAAAAAACTTCACTCTCTAAATTCCAAATGGACTCAGCCTCAAAGTCCTACTGACTGCCTAATTTAGACGATTCTTTTCCTCAATTTCTCCACTGCCAAAATTAGACTGGAATGAACACTTATTCTCAGTATAGTTGCCTTTTTAGCTGGTTGGAAAGCCTTTGTGCTATCCTACTTTAAATGAGACAGAGCTCATACTCAAAGGGAAATTACCAAATGTTGACTGCAGATGTCTTACTTTACTGATGAGGAGACAGAGGTCCTGAGTTGCCTAAAGTTATTCCATCTTTTGATGATGGAGTAATGATAAGATCCAGGATATCTGATGCCCATCCTAGGCTCTTCCTGCTTCCTCTGCCTCTTGTCTTCTTTCTTAGTCTTGCTTGTATTTATGTTATCTTGTTTACCCCCCAGAATTGATTTTTCCATCTACACCTACTAGCTTGACCACAGTTTTGTAAGGTTCGAGGTGGTCCCTTTGTTTTTCAGGGCTCAAAGGCTTTCTAATTCAGTTCAATAATTTGTTGTTTGGCACTGTTTTGTGTATTAAGTCTAACAATAGAAAACTGATCCAAGGAAACTCAATATGATGTAGATGATCCATGTTGAGCAGAATAAATTTTACAGCTAAGTTTTCTTTTTTTATTTCATTTCATTTATTGGTGCATTGTAGTTATACATTTTGATAAGTGTGAGAGTATCAGAAGCATGCATGCACGCATTGCTCATTTTGCCCTCCCTCAAATCCTACCCTGGTCCCTCCCCCTTCCCTCCTTTCCATGATCAGCATAATGATTGATAAGTTTGTGTATATACAGCATGTGCATTAGTGTATTTCCCTCTTACCCTCTCCCATCTCCCTCAGTTAGGTCATCTTCTTTGCTCAACTAAAGTTTTCTCCTTCTTTGTCTGGAGTCCCTTCTAAGTCCCATTCTCCCTAGCTTCCACATATTAGAGAGAACATCTGACTTTTCACTCTTTGTGACTGACTAATCTCACTTAGCATAATGTTCTCCAGTTCCCTGCAAATGATATAATTTTGTTCTTCTTTATGGCTGCATAAAATTCCATTGTGTACATATCCCATAGTTTTGTAATTCATTCATCTGTTGATGGACACCTTGCCTGGTTCCAAAGTTTGGCAATTGTGAATTGTGCAGTTATAAACATAGATACACATGCATTAGTCTGGTAGTTTAGTTTCAGTTCTTTTGGGTAGATGCCTAGGAGTGGTATTGCTGGGTCATATGGTAGGTTCATTCCCATTCTTCTGAGGATCCTCCACACTGTTTTCCAAAGTGGTTGCACTAATTTGCAATCCCACCAACAGTGTATTAGAGTTCCTACTTCTCCACATCCTCACCAGCATTTGTTGTTGTTTGCATTTTTAATGATTGCCATTCTAATTGGGGTTAGGTGAAATCTCAGGGTAGTTTTGATTTGCATCTCTCTGATTGCTAATGATGTTGAACATTTTTTCATACATTTATTGGCCATTTGTATTTCTTCTTCTGTGAAGTGTCTATTTAGTTCACTTGCCCATTTTTTATTACATTATTTGTTTTTTTAGTGGTGATTTTTTTAAGTTCTCTGTATATTCTAGATATTAGTCCTCTATCAGAGGAGGAGCTGGCAAAAATCTTCTCCCATTCTGTCAGCTCTCTGATGAGGTTCTTGATTGTTTCCTTTGCTGCACAAAAGCTCTTCAGTTTAATGCAATCCCACATATTGATCCTCATTTTAATTTCCTGTTTGGGGTCTTGTTGAGGAAGTCTTTACCTGTGCCTAAGTGTTGAAGTGTTGGACCTATGCCCTTTTCAAGTAGCTGCAAGGTCTCTGGTATGATTTCTAGGTCTTTGATCCATCTTGAATTGACTCTTGTACAAGGTAAGGAAGTGGAGTTCATTTCTATTTTTCTGCATATGGTTAGCCAGTTTTACCAGCACCATTTGTTGAAGAGGCTATCTTTTTTCCAGTGGATGTTTTTAGCCCCTTTGTCAAAAATTAATTGGCTGTGTGTGGATTTGTTTCGGAGTCTTCTATTCTGCTCCATTGGTCTATGTGTCTGCTTTTGTGCCAGTACCATGCTGTTTTTATTACTATGGCTTTGTAGTATAGTTTGAAGTCAGGTATTGTGATGCCTCCTGCATGATTCTTGTTGCTGAGAACTACTTTGGCTATTCTGGGTTTTTTGTTGTTCCAAATGAATTTAAGGACAGATTTTTTCTATGTCAGTGAAGAATGACTTTGGTAATTTAATGGGTATTGATTGCATTGAATCTGTAGATTACTTTTGGAAGAATGGCCATTTTGATGATATTTAGTCTGCCTACCCAAGAGCATGGGAGATCTTTCCATCTTCTAAGATCTTCTTCAATTTCTTTTTCTCAATGTTTTATAATTTTCCTTGTAGAGGTCTTTTACCTCCTTGGTTAGGTTTATTCCCAAGTATTTTATTGTTTTGTGGGATATCGTGAGTGGAAATGTCTTCTGGATTTCTTTTTCAGTGGATTTATGATTGGCATACAGAAAAGCTTATGATTTTTTAAGATTGATTTTGTATCCAGACACTTTACTGAATTTGTTGATCAGTTCTATGAGCCTTTTAGTTGAGTTTGTTGGAATTTTCTAAGTATAATATCATGTCATCTGCAAATATAGTTTCACTTCCTCTTTTCCTATTTGTACTCCTTTTATTTCCTTCTCTTGCCTTATGGCTCTGGCTAGAGTCTCAAGTACTATATTGAAAAGGAGTGGTGACAGCGGACATCCTTGTCTTGTTCCTGTTTTTAAGGGGAACTCTCAAAGTTTTTCCCCATTCAGTATGATGTTGGCTATGTGCCTATTGTATATTGCCTTTATGATGTTGAGGTATGTTCCTTCTATTCCAATTCTCTGCAGTGCTCTTATCATGAATGGGTGTTGGATTTTGTCAAATGCTTTTTCAGCATCTATTGAAATGATCTTGTGATTTTTGTCTTTTTGTTTATGTGGTGGATTACATGGATTGTTTTTCGTATGTTGAACCCGTCTTGCATCCCTGTGATGAACCTGACTTGGTCATGATGTATGATTTTCGTGATGTGGCTTTGAATGCGCATTGCTAGTATTTTGTCTAGAAGTTTTGCGTCTAAGTTCATCAACGATATAGGTCTGTAGTTTTCTTTTCTTGAGCTTCTTTATTTGGTTTTGGTATTAATGTGATGTTGGCTTCATAGAATGTATTTAGGAGGGTCCCGTTTCTATTTCTGGAATAGGTTGAGGAGTACTGGGATTAGTTCTTCTATAAAGGTGTTATAAAATTCACCTGGGAAACCATCTGGACCTGGACTTTTCTTTAATGGTAGGCTCTTTATTGCTGCTTCAATCTCTTTGATTGTTATTGGTCAATTTAAATTTTCTGTATCTTCTTGATTCAACTTAGGAAGGTTGTACATGTCTAGAAATTTGTCAATTTCTTCTAGGTTTTTCATTTTGTTGGAGTATAGTTTTTCAAATTAGTTTCTGATAACCCTCTGGATTTCCGTGCTGTCAGTGGTAATATCACCTTTTTCATCTCTTCTTTTAGTAATTTGGGTTGATTCTCTTTCTTTTGGTTAGGTTGGCTGGTGGTTTATCTATCTTGTTTCTTTTTTCAAGGAACCAGTGGTTTTGTTGATTTTTTGTATTTTTTTATTCTCTACTTCATTGATTTCTGCTCTGATTTTAATAATTTCCCATCTTCTACTGGCTTTGGGGTTAGACTGTTCCTGTTTTTCAAGGGCTTTGAGGTGTGTCATTAGGTTATTTATTTGGTGATTTTCTGTTCTTCTTATGTGGGCACTCAGTGCTATGAATTTTTCCTCTTAATACTGCCTTCAGAGTGTCCCAGAGATTTTTATATGTTGTGTCTCTGTTTTTGCTTGTTTCTAGGAATTTCTTAAGTTCTCCCCTTATTTCTTCTCTGACCCATTCCTCATTCAGCAGTGTGGTGTTCAGTCTTCACGTGTTTATGAGGTTTCTCTGGGTCTTCTTATAGTTGACTTCTAGTTTCATTCCATTATGGTCTGAAAAGATGCAGGGGATTATGTCACATTTTTTTAACTTGCTAATACTCACTTTGTGGCCTAGGATATGGTCTATTTTAGACAAGGTTCCATGAGCAGCTGAAAAAAATGTGAATTCAGCTATAGTTGGGTGGAATATTCTATATGTGTCTACTAGGTCCATTTGGTTTATGGTGTTCCTTAGGTCTGAGGCATCTTTACTGACCTTTTATCTTGAAGATTGATCTAGTGGTGTGAGAGGTGTGTTGAAGTCTCCCAATATTATTGTATTGGGATCTATGTGTGATTTAATGTCATGAAGAGTTTCTTTTATGAAAGTGGTTGCACCTATGTTTGGGATATAAATTTTGACTATTGTTATATCCTCTTGCTGGATTGTTCCTTTTACCAGTAAGAAATGACCTTCTTTGTCTCTTCTGATAAGTTTAGGTCTCATTTGTCTGATATCATAATTGCTATTCCTGATTGTTTTTGAGTTCCGTTAGCATGGATTATCTTGCTCCATCTCTTCACCTTTAGTTTATGCGTCTCTTTACTTGTAAGGTGTGTTTCTTGCAGGCAGCATATAGATGGATTGTG
Organism: Glis glis; assembly: GCA_004027185.1. Lineage (NCBI taxonomy): Eukaryota > Metazoa > Chordata > Mammalia > Rodentia > Gliridae > Glis > Glis glis. The sequence goes on along the minus strand of PVJS01006446.1, from coordinate 26,552 downwards.
ATTTTTAATCCATTTTGCCACCTTATGTCTTTTGATTGGGGAGTTGAGGCCATTTATATTCAGCGTGATTATTGAGAGATGGGTTTTAATTCCTAACATTTTGAGATTTAATTTCTGTTTGAGGTGGTGTTTGTTCTTTGCCTAAGTTGTTTGTTTGATGGAAATCACTGTTTCTCTGGTTCTGGCATTTCTTTATTATTTCTTCTTTGTAATTAATCTCTTTGAGTATTTTCTCTAGTGCTGGTTTGGAAGACATTAAGTCTTTCAGCTTCCGTTTGTCATGGAAGGTTTTTTTTCTCCGTCAAATTTGATAGATATCTTTGCTGGGTAGATAAATCTTGGCTGGAAGTTGTTTTCTTCCAGAGTTTGGAATATGTCACTCCAGGCCATCCTGGCTTTCCTGACTTGGTTTGGAAGGTCAGGAGTGATTCTTGTTGGTTTGCCTCTGAATGTTACTTGGTCCTTTACTCTCACTGCCTTTATGATTCTCTCCTTGGCCTCTACATTAGTCAATTTGATTATTAGGTGGCATGGTGAACCTCTTCTCTGATCTTGTCTATTAGGGGTTCTATATGTTTTCTGTACCTGTGTGTCAACCTCTCTTTCTATGCTTGGAAATTTTTCTAATATTACTTCTCTGAATAGATTATTGATTCCTTTGGTTCCAGCTTCTATTCCCTCTTCTATGCCTATTATTCTTAGGTTTGCTCTTTTAAGACTGGCTGAGATCTCTTCAATGTCCAATTCATGCTGTCGATTTGTTTTTTCTAGTTTATATACTATGCGTTCATTTTTGGAGAGGTCATCTTCTATGAGTGAGATTCTGTTTTCCATGGGGTCTGGTCTATTGTTGATGGTCTGTATGATGCCTTCATTTCGATTATTGCATCCTTCACTTCCTTCAGAGGTTCTTTTTGATTCCTGTTCAGGGTGTCAGATTCTTTGTTTCTTTGATCTTTCAAATCTTTCAGGCTCTCTCTGAATTCTTTTCAGAAATCCTGTATCATTTCTACAATTAAAGTTCTGGATTGTCCTTTTAGCAATCTTTGCACTTCTGTGTTGGCGGGTTCTGTTGTTGTGGGAATGTGGGAGCTCATTGTTTCTTTGCTATTCTTCCTTTTCATGATTTCAGGTTTCTTATGTTTATACCTTTGTTGCTTTTGGTACCTCTCTTTCTCTCACTCGGTAGGTTTCCTATGTCTAATCCCTCTCCCTTTATAGTTTCTTATCCTGGAGGTAGATAGTTGCTACTAGGTGAGCCTTAAAGATGAATAGCCTCTACTGAATGGCTATTCTCACTTGCTTGGTATAATGTCCATTTGCAGGCCCAATTCTTGTTCTCCTTCAGTGATTGGGACCCTTGCGTGGTTCCTCTCACTACCTGTACAGGTGACCAGTGCCGCTATTGCTTCTCTCACTGCAAGCGTGGGTTTCCGCATTCTCCACTTGGTCTGTCCTATGTCTCTCTCTATCTACACCTATGGCAGGTATCACCAGCAGGGGCCCCAGGCTTGTGTCTCTCTTTGCCTACAGATGCGGCAGATATCACTTTTAACCCGATTCTGTGCAAACACAAAACTCCACGTTTTCCACAGAGAGGGCTGGTTTGGTCCAATTTTCCCTAGGTACAACATCTGTATGTCCTGTGGCGATCCCCGGGGGCTCTATAAGGGCACTTCAACCTGCGGGCTGCAAGTCTGTCCCACCCAAATGTCACCAGGGACTGTCTGCTTATCCATGCATCTACCATGTCCCACAGCAGACCCCACTCCTGCCTCTGCCAGGGCAATCCTCACAGTGTCAGACCCTGCGAGTCCCTGTGGCCACGCTGGGTGGTCTCCCTTGGGGCAGCTCATTGACTTACGGTCTCATTGAGTGCTGCTCTTAATCTTTGGGGGGGGGTTCAGCTGCTGCTGCAGGTTCTGGTCAGGCCTCCGGGCACTGGGGACTCTGCTGAGCATGGATCGAAATGCTGCTTGCTTTTGTCACTGATGCTCTGCAGTTGCTGGTTTTACAACAGGTCTCTGGCTTCTTTGTTGGTGGCCTGCAGAAGCCGCAATGCCATTAGCCACTGGCGCGGTATGACCAAGATGGTGCCGCTGCCGCTTCTGCCCATGCAGCTGTTCGGGTCTGTGTCGTGCGTGGAGTGAGTGGCTGCCCGCCTTCACTGCTGCTATTCTGCAGCTACTGGATTCACAACAGGTTGCTGGCGTCTCCGTTGGTCTTGTGCGGAAGCCACAATGCTGGTAGCCATTGGCACGGTACTGCCAATATGGTGCCACTGCAGTGGCTGTCATGGCCGCCATTTGGTGTCTTGAGTGTGGAGGAGCCGCTGCTTGCTTTCGTCTCTGCTGATCTGCAGTTGGACTCACAGCAGGTCTCTGGCTTCTCTGCTTGTGGCCTGTGGAAGCCGCAATGCCGGTAGCGGCCGGCGCGGTCTGGCCAAGATGGCGCCACTGCCGTTTCCTAGGTAAGGCGCTTGGAGCCTTTTATTTTCTCTGTTTTGTCTTCTGGCTTTGATTCCATCACGTTTCAAATTTTTTGTTGTTTAGTTTAAATTTTTGTTGCTTTTCTTCTCCTGTCAAGAAGTTGCTTTCATGGCAATTGATATCCAAGTCTCAGAGAGATGATAGCGTGGTATCTCCCTTAGTCACCATCTTGGAACCTTCCAAGTTTTTCATAAAGTGAAATTCTATTTACACTTTCCATGGACTTCATTACAATATCTAATCTGTAATACCATTAAATCAAAGAAGAAAATCTTTACTAATTACATTTTAGAAGAGAAAAAAGGTGTCAGTTTAATAAATGTAGAGAAGTGGCTAGAAGGCAGCAGTTAGGACTCCCTGGAGAAGTATTTTTCTCATTTAAAAAAATTACAGTTTATACTTAAAGAGAACAATGAGATCACTCTCTTACCCTGGCTTACTGTAGGCAGTCAGGAAGGGTACAGTCTCCAAGTAGGTGTTCCCTTTTCTCCTTTCACACAGTTACTAAAGGATTATTTCCATCTGAGTAGAATTAGAGCTGAGATTATACCCCCATTCTCCCAGTGTCACCTGGCAGGTGAGGAACCTCTCTTAATCTTAGTTTCTTTATCTATGTAACGGGTCAGTGCCTGCCTTGGAGGGTTGCCTTAAGAACTATATATGATCCTATAGCAGACCAAGCAAGTATGGGACCCACATTATCTCTTTCCTGAGTCTAGATGATAGCATGGGTTTATGAGATCTCAGGACTGGAACCAGAGTGTCCCTTTTCTTTGTTTTGTATTGTTTGTGTTGTTTAAAGTTTAGTTAACCTGTTAAGGCCACCACTTAGTGAAATGGTTTTTGAAATAAGAAGCCCCAGAGTGATACCCTGGAGTATTCACATAAACTGGCAAAAATGGACCTCCTTATTTGAATTACTATGAACACGTGCTGATGCAATGTGAAGTAAGGCTGTGGTCTGTGATGACACAAATGACAACCTAGATCCAAAGGTAGATTACTTTGGGAGGGTGGAGCATATTGTGGTTAGTATGATCATTTTAATAGTCAATACTTTCACATTCATTGCAACCAATCTTTAAAATACCAAGTTTTCCATCAAGTTACTTTTATTTTCTCTGCAGCCAACTTGCCTCCCTTTTCCCAACTTTGTACATACCAAATTACATTACCCCCACATACCATTCCTAGTTTTATATATTATATAACAGACAAAATATAATGCAGATATTATGAATAATTCACAGGTGCTAGGTAAATTATAAAGTTACAAAAATTTAAAAGTTGTTTACTTTGCATGAGTGTATATTTTTTTACCTCAAATGTGTAGATTTCATTTCCTTCATCCCTGAGGTTTCATTGCAACTAGAACTCCCTGGAGTGCTCCAGACATTGGACTGTGGTTCTCCAGAGGGATATGTGTTGCTCTCAAGTCTTTCCTGCTTGCCCAGCACTTGACTATGAATCTTCTGAGGCTTGGCACCTTTCTTCCTTTTATAGAGTACTTGAATCTAGCCGCCCTCCTTTCTGAATTGTTTTACCACTTAAGAAACTGCCCTATTTTCAAAGAGGACAATAGAAGCTGGGGTCCTAGATCTTTTGTCTGAAAGACTGCCTTGAATTTGTCTTCATGACGAAGAGTGAATGTATAGATTTTCATTACAATTCTTTTATCACTGAGCCTTGGAGACCTGGTGCACATTGGTTTAGAGCAGGTTTAGAATCAGAAAGAAAGCACATGGTGATTAAGAGTTTAGAAACCAAGTTTGAGTTATGATGTTTTTACTGTGTGACTTCTCTAAGTCTTCATTTTCCTAAGAGTAAAATAGAGAAAAAATGAGGTTGTCAAATGGTGTATTAAACTGGTTAATGTATGTAAGTACCTAGCATAAAAGGTTGTTTTTATCTTTGGATGGCATTATTGCTATAACAAAATAGGCATTCTGAAAACCCTTCTAACTAGTTCCTATCTGACACACACATGAGATAATTCATCATATACAAATACATTCTATAAAAGAACAAACTGCATTCCTAATAGTGCATCAGCATGAGAAATCTAAAATCCAACCTCACAATGTCAAGAATTTTGGAGAAAGAAGGAAGCATGGAAGTTATAAACATCTTTCCTACTGTTCATTTATCTTTCTTATTTTCATTGCCTTTTATATATTCACTTCTGTTTACTTATCAAGATTTAGGAATGAGTGAGTTGTAAGTTTATTTCAAGAGATAGCCCCCTCTATCTCCTTCATTTAACTTATAAAACTTGTAAGTTATATACTTTTAGATTATTTCCATTATTTTAATCTATGAAATGATAATATCAATGATCCTAGATTGCTGCTTGTATTTTCTTTAAACTGTAGTTAATATCTGACAATGCTAAGTACTTTGCTGGCTTATAGAATATCATTTTTCACACTAACAATTTTAATAAGGATATCAGATATATGAATCATTATATGTGACTGAATAGGCAGCAAAGTTTCAATAGCTTGCTAATAATTTTTAGATATTACTACTTCTAAAAACCTCCCAATATTTGAGTAAATTGATATTTTTATATATTTGCTATCTCATTATGAAGCTATAGTTTCTTTCAAGTTTGTTTGAAATTGTTTTCAAGTGTGTGTATGTATGTGTGTGTTTGACTGTGTACTTATTATATTTCAAGATCACCCATTCAGAATACATGTCCGCTTGGATAATCATCTCTTAACTCCAGTGGGTACCATAGCAAACTTAGTGACAGTCATCTGTCTCAAGAAACACACAAACCTGTATGATGCAGACGGTACCACTTCAATATTGCAGCATTAATCAGGTAACTGGCTGCAAAAAAAGAATACTGCTTTATTAAAGAGAAGGGGGAATAGATTGGAGCAAATGTCAAGAAGTTAGTGTCTTTTTTCCCTTCAGACATAAAATGGAAGCAGAGGTGAACCTCTGCTCTAATTAATCCTTTCCTTCTCCACTACCCTCACCAGAACAACCTGAAGGGAGTAATTAATGAAAGTTCATCTGCCCTTTTTTGTACCCGGTAGCATTCTGACTCTCTTGAAATCAAAGGTAGTAAGTGATGCCTACCTGCAAAGAAATTATAATAGAATATATTCGTGTCATTCTCTCTATTACCTTTGTTTTACTCCCCACTTTGGCTTGTGGAGATCAAAAAGCTGATTTTCTAAAATTACAGAAAGTGGGTTATGTTTTAATGACCCTACAGTGGGGATTCTGGCCTTCAGAGAATGCTTGCTTATTTATTCATTTGAAAGATAAAATTACATGAATCTATCATGTACAACAGGATGTCTTGAAGTCCAGTTGGCCCTCTGTATCCATGGGTTGTGCATCTCTAAATTCAACCAACCACCAACTGCAAATATTTGGGGGAAAATCCTGCATCTGTACTGAACATCAGAGTTTTTTGTTATCACTATTCCCTAAACAATACAACCTAACAACTATTTATATAGCATGTACACTGTATTAGGTATTACCAATAGTAATCTGGAGGTGATTTAACGTATACACAAGGATGTACATATGTTATGTGAAACATCGTGCCATTTTATATAAGGGACTTGAGCAACCACAGATTTTAGTATCTATGGGAGTCCTGAAGCCAGTCCCCCTTAGATAGCAGAGTCCCAGGGGATGACTGTACGTATACATTGTGGAATGGTTAAATCTAGCTAATTAACATATGCATTGCCTCATGTAGTTATAAATTTTTGTGATAATTTTTTTTTTTTGTGGTACCGGGGATGGAATGCAGGGGCTATCTACCTTCGCGCTACATCCCCGGCCCTATTTTTTTTAAGCTTTATTTTTGAAACCGGGTCTCACGAAGTTGCGGAGGGCCTCACTAGGTAGAGAGAGAGAGAG
>PVJS01006446.1:0-20069 GCA_004027185.1 Glis glis | reverse complement strand
AATGTAGAGGAAGGGAATTAGGGGGAAGGAGAAAAGGGAGGGTAAGGGGAGGTAATGGAATGAGATCAAACCATGTTACAAGCATGCTTGAACATGCCACAGTGAAACCCACCATTCTGTATAATTGATATGCACCAATTAAACAAGAAAGAAAAAAAAAGGAATATTTAACATCTACTCTCTTAGTTTTTTGAGAATATAATATATTGTTTGATATAATCACTTTGCTGTATAATAAAACTGTTGACTTTATTTCTTCTAATTATACTTTTGTATTCTTTTACCCAAAACTAGCCAACACCCCCACCACCACCACCAACACCCACACTCCCAGCCTCTGGTAAACACCATTCTACTCTGATTCTGTAAGATCAACTTGTGTAGATTTTTCATATGAGTAGTGAGATCACACAGCATTTTGTCTTTTTGTGCCTGGCTTATTTCATTTAACATTATGTGTTTCAGGTTCTTCCATGTTGTAGAAATGACAGGATTTCATTCTGAAGCACAAATTAGTTGTGCCAGCAGGGGGCAAGCATTAGCCAGGGGAAAGGCTCAGATTTGCATGGGATTTATATAGGCAAACACATTCTCACCCATGCACCCTCACACCCTTATACGTACTTATTTCCGATACCCTACTTTAATAGGTTTCAAAATTAAAATTATTGAATTTCCTCTGCTATATGAAAGCCAACTTCTGTCATAACATATCAATATGACACCCTGACTTATGTATGGAAGAAAAAAACAAAACAAACTTTCAAATTTGTGGAAGATAGCCCCGCATAACGAAATGCAGTAAGCTTTGAATTAGATCAAGCCTGCCTGGATTTGACCCCTGGGAGCTATGTGACCTAAAGCCAAAGTTTTGACGTCTCTGAGCTCTGTTTCTTCATTAGTAAAGTGGGGATCTGAAGGGTATTTACTTGACTGTGTTGTGGAGATACCTGTGAGAGATAACATGTGAAGGATTTAGCCCAGTAACAGTCATGTGGTAAACTCCTGATAAGTAGTATATATCGCTAGTTCTTAGTGCAAATCCTGAGAAAGACTACACACTCAAAAAACAATGCTACCTATTACAGATATCCCTCTCAGAGTAGATTTTGGACAGCTTATTATAGAACGAGTTTGCAGAACCAAAGGATGAGATGCTCAAGGAAGACTGTGCATTTCAGGCAGTGGAGGCGAATCTCCTAGAGCAAGGAGCCAGACTAAAGGTTCATGCCTCACAAACCTAAGATGACTAAGAAATTGTCATGGGAATTGAGTGTCACGCCTGAGAATGGGAATAAAATAGGCTGGATGGCTTTATATCCAGAAACATAATTTACAGTCAAGCAATTGTGTCAGGACAATGGGATTTTCTGCATCTATTTTAGTGCCCTGGCAGGATTTGGGGAAGAACATAACTTTTCAAGTTTGGCAAATGACAAGTAGATCCGTCTATCTGGAGAGAAATGGAATTTACCATTGTTCATGTATAGCTTGGAGGCTTGACAGGTGAAAGATGCGGCCTTGGTGGAACAAAAATGGATTACAATTTCTGGAAGTAAAATCAGAAAGGAAGAACATGTTTATGGAGTAGAATGAACACTGAGAAATCTCATGAGAAAGACTGTCTCTACTTGCTCATCTAGAATTTTGTACTGGGGACTACTAAATCAGATACCTTAATAAAAAGGGTTGAAAGCAAATTAACAATTTTGCAAGGATGCTCATCTACTTACTGGAAAGAGTCAATATCGTTGATCTGTCTTCCTAAATCCTCAATCCCCTGTGCAAGTAGTATCTTAAGTCTAAAAATTACACTTAGTACAAACAGTATGTTTTTACAGCTATTTGTACAGAGCTATCCCTTTAGGTATCTATGAAAAGTAGATAAAAAATGATCTTCTTTCAAATAATTACTGAGTAGCCCATATTTCTCTATACTCCAAGGATACATAATGCATCTCAATAAGATAAAATAAATTCTGTAGTGATGCTCAGGTATTCTTCTGAGATGTTTAAATTCACATTTAAATAAAACAGTTCTGAATATTTATCTAAGCCCGAAATCTATTGCATGAGACAAAGACTTCCTTTTCATTACTAATGATGACATATGAAATGTCATACTTATTTTTTAAACTCCAGCCAATGTTTTAGAAATAACATCTCATCTGAAGTCAGGTGAAGATATGACAAGCAACAAGACAACTTATGATCCTTTGGCATCTTAGTGGGTCTGACAGCAGACAATGTCACTGGAGGGAGGTGGCGGCACAGCTTAAAGCCATGTTGTCAGCTACAATCCTACATGGGTATTACATGCAGAATTGTCACGCTCTGTGAAGGCAGCACCTTGGTAGAGGTCCAGTTGTGGTTTGCAGTGTAGCTGTCATGACATAGTTGCTGTCATCCAGATGTGTCTGTGTGATGCTTGTTAAATGCTGCACCAGGCTCTTCCCGGGCCACCTCTCATCAGTACTTAGAAATAATTTCTGATCTTTTTAGGCTAAGATTGTTTGGGCTATGTTCTGCCCCCTAGATGTATGTCTTTGAGGTAAGACATAATTGGGCAGGAAAGAAATATTAATGACATTGTAAGTTTGCTTAGACCCCAGTTCATTTTTAATTTATCATGGTTTAGAAATATTTGTGACATTACACTCATACAGGTGACACAAAATAAACTGGTTCCTTTATGGTGTGATCATTAGGCATAAGATAACTTAAGCTATGTTTTATTATCTAAATTTTTAAACATTTAAAAATAAGCAGAGCATTATAATGAATTCCTAGGTGCCTATCAGCTGACTTCAGTGATTATTAACCTAGGACCAATCATTTACCTATACCTCTCTTCCCTTCTCCTTAGCCTATATTACTTTAGAGTAAATCTTAAATATTATGTATTTTACTGGTAAATACTTTATCATATATCTTTGAAATATTTAAACTATTTTAACACAACATTTTATACAATTACTTAATAATTTACAGAAATTCTCTAACCATTGATCATACATTTGAATTTTAAATTTCTAATTATCTCACATTACCTCACAAAGATTCTCTTTTTCTCCTTTTTAACTAGAATCTATATAATATATAACTATGGAATTTATTTGTTATGTCTATGCATTTTCATCTTTAGCCCTCCCCTCCCCCACCATGTCTTATGTTCCTAATATTTCTCTTCTGAAATTCATTTGTTTAAGAAACTTGAAAGATTGCTTGTTTTATAGAGAATTTTGCTGATCAGATCCCTGTGGCATAGTTACCATAGTCCTCTTTTACTATTTAAATTTATTATGAATCAGTAGTTGAATCTGCTGGCTTGCTTAGACTCAAGTTCAATTTTCTTTGGTAGGACTGTTTCATTAGGTGGCTGTATATTATTCCGTAATATACAGCCACCTAAGAAGGCACATGGTATCTGGCTGTCTCTGTTTTTTGTGTGTGATGTTAACAACCATCAGTACTCAATGTTACCATTTTTTATGCCAACATGTCCTCATTTGTATTGTTTATCTGAAGTTCTTTTTAAATTGTATTTCTCAGGAAGAGATCACAGGCATATTTCATTAGTTTATGTATATTTATAGCAGATTGCATTCTTTATCTTTCAAAGTTATCTGGTCTAAATATCAAATTTATGACTCAAATTTATTTCCTTTGCTTCTGTGCCTTAATTTTGTAACTCCATTGCCTTCTGTCAAAAAAATTACAAAACTTGTCAAAATTTGAATACATTTTGGCATTTTTCCTTATAAGTAACTTTTTTCCCCTCTGGATGTCCAAATAATCTGCTAGAGTATTAGCATTGCTCTTTGTGGATTGATTTTCCCTGGCATGCCGTATGCTTTTCCATGAATTAAAGTTTTACTATTTTTCCTTTGGCAATTCCTATTATATATATATATATATATTTTTTTTTTTTTTTTTTTTTTTTTTTTTTTTTTTTTTTTTTTTGCATTACTGGGGATTGAACCCAGGGGCATTCTACCTCTAAGCTACATCCCCAGCCCGATTTTTTTATTCTTTATTTTGAAACAGGGTCTCACTAAGTTGCAGAGGGCCTCGCTAAGTAGCTGAGGCTGGCCACAAACCTGGATCCTCCTGTCTCAGCCTCCCAAGTACTGGGATTACAAGCATGAGCCACCACACCTGGCTGGAGATTTCCTATTATATATGTGTGTTACATTTTATTTGCCAAGCTTCCATAGTTGTCATTTTATTGTAAATTCTTTTTACTATTTTACACATTTTTATTTAAACATTTAACTTCTATTTCTCCTGAAGTGATATCAGTTGTGTTGATAAACTCTGCATTGTTTCACATGTAAAATAATTTTGCTTTTATTTCTAATTCTTTTCTGAATTTTCACTGTTTTAGTTTTTAAATTCTAATCTACACTCTTCTTGTATATTTTATTTTATATAATTTTTAAAAGTTTTTAGCCCTCACTTGAAATATTTTGTTGCCTTTTTATCTGTTTTGTGGGCTTGCTTTTATGTTATGTTTTCATTTTCTGGAGAGATGTTATTGTGCTTCCATATACCCTTGTAAAAAGTCAGTGTGAGATTTGAATGTAAGATTTTCATTTCCTCACATTTTTTTGTAAAATTAGTTTCCCAGAACACAAAGATTTTGCAAATTATCCTGAGCTGAAGTATACAGTCGCTTTCAAGACAATACCTTCATTTATATTTGGGTTCACCTGTGCTCAAGTATTTTATGTTCCTTGTTTCTTCTTCCTACTCCTCTATAAAGGCTGATACTAGGGTCTTATTCCTGCTTTTTGTCCCCATCTGCTTGTATTTGGGATTCTTGATGATATCTTACCAACTATTTTTATTTGTTATCTCGGGGTTATTTGTTTGGCTGTCCTAGTTAATTTGTCTAATTTTAATAGATGTTTTCTTAAATTATTCTTAAAGACAGCTCATCGTGCAGATCAAGGTGGGGGCAAGAAGGGAAGGAGAAGCATAAATTACATTGAGCTCTTTTGCTTTAATGAAGTATTTACCTTTCTTGATTGTTAATAACTATATTTGGCACAAGTCAATTCATTGGAATAGGTTTGTGGTTTCATGCAGATAGTAAAATATTGATTGTGATGCCTTGTTTAAAAAAATCTGTAGATCCTGTAAAGTTTTTGTTCTTAAGAGGTAGCTTCATTTTTTTCCATGATTTTTACATCAAAATAATTTACACTTTAAGATTAGGGAAGTTAAGATGCTTGACCAGAGTCAGAAATATACTGACTAGAGCCCCAGTTTGAAAATGGGCACCCTGATCCAGTCTGAGCTCCCACTCTTGTGAGATACCATTAAATCATGGTTTCTTGAATCAATAAAAGTTAAAAGAATAAGAAAATGGAAAAAATTTAACTTGCTGTTATCCAAATGTTGTGTCTCTGAAAATTTAGAAACTCTTTTAAAATGCCTGCATCTGATGATTTGCTGGAATACAGTGTTGACACTAGTTTTAATAAAGAAAATAAAAAACCGCTGGGCATGGTGGCGCACGCTTGTAATCCCAGTACTTTGGGAGGCGGAGACCGGAGGATCCGGGTTCGCGGCCAGCCTCAGCTCGCTCTCTCTCTCTTTCTCTCTCTCTCTCCACTTAGTGAGGCCCTCTGCAACTTCGTGAGACCCGGTTTCAAAATAAAGTATAAAAAATAGGGCCGGGGGTGTAGCGCGGAGGTAGAACGCCCCTGGGTTCAATCCCCGGTACCGCAAAAAATAAATAAATAAATAAATAAAATAAAATAAAAAACAAACTACAGAATGAAGTTATAGATGCTGCCACATCAAACAGTATTGCACATCTAATGATCATTACCCAAAGTCTAATGACCATTACACAAGCAAAATACACAAGTCATCTTGAAATACAATTTCACTATCTTTAATTATTAACTTTTTAAAGAAAAAAACAAATTTTGTCATCTATTATAATGTCAGCTTTGTGTTAGAACCAGTTTTGAAGTAGCTTAAGGCCTATTTTTAATTACTAGTTTCATATAAAGACACATCACGCTGCCTTTCTGAGTCTGTTTTGTCTGTTTTGGTGTGAGGACAATGACATCACTATCATGTTTAAAAGGTTTTTAAAGATAAGTATCAAGTGAGAAAATAAGTGTAAAACCACTTGTAAGGATGTTGAACTTTAGGTATTATGATTGTCATACTGACTCATTGTTGTCATAATATGTAGTTAGTTGTGTTCACACCCATCTGTGAGGCAGCTGGTGAGATGCCATTTGGACCAAGGAATGGAACAGAGCTAGTTGGCTGCACAAAGTCTCAACCCATGTCTAAGCCTCATGAGCTTTGTGCTTTCCTAAGTGCACTGTTACTCTACCTTTAATCAGTGGCCTTCGGCTAGGTATTGGTGATATAAAGATGAATGAATCATGATCTCTGCCCTGAAGAAGCTCACAGTCTAGCAAGGAAAGTCAGGTAGATGAATAAGTTAGTAGTTAAATACTTGATAATAAAACAAATGCTATCATAGAGATTTATAAAACTGCTAACATTGCACAGACAACAGGGCTGCTGATAATGACCAGGGAAGTATGGCATTCTTATCTTATGACTGAATTTGTTGAGCCTAAAATTTCACTTCCTTAAAAAATGTGGTGCATTGAAATCCCAGAGTTAATTAATTGCCAATTTAATTCCTCTTTTGGAAATTTCAGAGTACTTTTTTATTACTTAAATAATGAACATTTATTATTTCACAGTTCCTCTTAGTTTGGCTGGGTGTTTCTGCCTTAGGGTTTCTTGTGCAGTTTCATTTAGCATGTCAGCAGGAGCTGCAGTCTCTCCTAAGCTTGAATGTGTTTAGAGGGTCAACTTCCAGAATGGCTCATTCAAATGAGTGTGAGTAGGAGTTTCAGTTTCTATCCAGCTGTTGGCAGGAGACCTTTAGTTCCTGGCCAGGTGGGCCTCCTCCTAGGCTAGTTGAGTGTCCCCATGACATAGCAGCTCACTTCCCACAGGGTGCACGCCTGGAAAGCGCGAGCACACAGGAAGCTCAGAGGCTTGAATGAACTCATCTCTGCAGCTGCAAACTGTCCGCACTGCTCAAAAGTATAATCTTTAAACACCCTGTGATTTCATGGAAAGCTTTAATTTCATAATAGAACTTAACGTATGGTTACTATCACACAACTCATATTAAGTAAATCTTTCCAAATTGTGTGACATAGTTTATTCCTATATATTTGTTTCCCTATGTATTATTTGCTTATATAGAGCTAGAAACACCAACTTGCTACTTTAAAAGTAATTATGACTTTTTTTTGTGGTACTGGGAATTGAACCCAGGGGCATTCTACCTCCAAGCTATACCCCCGGCCCTATTTTTTATACTTTTATTTTTGAAACCAGGTCTCACTAAGTTGCGGAGGGCCTCACAAAGTAGCTGAGGCTGGCCACGAACCCAGATCCCCCGTTCTCTGCCTCCCAAGTACTGGGATTACAAGCGTGCGCCACCACGTCCGGCTAGTAATTATGACTTTTGTCTTCAGTCATCTTAAAAATAAATACGTTTTGCCAATTTATTTGCATATATAGGGAAAGTCAATGACTAGCCAAAGGTTTTTTGTTTTGTTTTGTTGTTTGTTTATTTATTTATTTATTTATTTTTGGTACTGAGGATTGAACCCAGAGGCATTCTCCCTCCAAGCTACACCCCCTGCCCTATTTTTTTATTCTTTATTTTGAAACAGGGTCTCACTAAGTTGCAGAGGGCCTCACTAACTGAGGCCGGCTGCGAACCTGGATCCTCCAGTCTCAGCCTCTCAAGTACTGGGATGACAAGCGTGCGCCACCACGCCCGGCTTTGTTGTTGTTTTTAAATAATGATCTCCAATGATGGGAAGTCAGTTCCTCTCCGAAAAGAGAGAGGTCTTCCAGAAATCTGAAAATCAGATTCAGTGCACACAGAATTGATTTATACTTTTCCAACAATTCCTCTGTTGCTTAAATCCAGGTACACAAGAACTAACAGAATTCTACCAGTTTCGTTATTCTTTTAGTCTAGTCAAGTTTTACTACTAATAAAAATTAACCAATGACCTAGATACCTTGGCCCCCTCCCTACAAACCCCAAACGGGACAAACAATCTGGCCCAGCTTATGCCTTGGGAGATGTGAATGAGTGATACCCAAATGTTTTATTCTTCCTGGAATTACTGCTGATGGAATTGGAGGATAAACTGTCTTATTTTTAATCAAGCAGTCTTTGAGTATGTTTTGGGGCATGCACCTGTGGAGTGGCAAGTATGCAAGTAGCAATCCCTCGCTTCATATTCCATGCTGTTTAATGCTGCTCATCTGGGAGTTTGAAAAGCAATTTGCAAACACGGAATGCAGATTATTGATAAGAATATGTAGGGCTCTAAATTATTGTTGTATTTACATCATTAAAACTATGTATTATTCAAATCAGGTACTCAGCAGGAGAAAACTACCCATCAAGAGCTAAGGAAGTTCAGCTAGGAATTTCAGTGTCCCTGCAGGTCAATGAAGTCATAATGCTCTGTTACTCTCTCCAGAAATAACATATTTTATTAGCAGCTGGTGTCCCTCAGATACATGATTTCTGCCATTTTCAGAGATGTAAACAATTTTCATTTTGAAATATATGACCGCAATCCTAATCTTTAGAGCACTGCAGCATTCATGAGACACGATTTCTTCTTACCAGCAAAGACTAATGATCACTACCTCTGGTGTTATTTCCTTTATGAGAGTATTTGAATTAGAGCAGTATTTTCACAACTGTTCATATTATACCATGCACACATTATAGAGACTGCACATCATCTTACTTACATTTCCTTTTATAGGTTTAAACATTTAGATCACTGACATTACATCCCAATTTGCTGAGAACTTAAAAACATTTCACAATCCTGGGTTTGGGGGTCTTTCAGCTGACCATCATCTTCAGCATGTTGGTTTGGTTATTAGATACAAAAAAGGAAAAAAGACAAGACTGTGAATACATGCTTCTTTTTGTGTGTGTGGACATTCTTAAAAACAATGTATTGGCTAGCATGATTTTTCCTGTATAAAAAAGTCAAGTTTTGCCCTATCTTGTACTTTTAGATCTAAACAGATTTCCTTTGTGCTTACAGCCGGGGGCAGCAGAGCTTTGTCCTGCCTTCCACTCCAGTGACTCCCGAAGGCAGGGATCGCACTGCCCCAGTGTTTGCCCTGACGAAGATATTTAGACCTTGAGCAGCTGAATGTTCAAGTCCATTAGCAGTGACTTAGGCAGCAGGCTGGGGAGACTGTTATACTATGAGCTAAAAGTGGGGCTGAGAGCTAGGAATGGGGAGGGTTTGTCAAATTTGAGTACAACTTTGTTTTTAGTTGTGGAGAAGTTATGTATTATTTGTCATGTATAGTAGATAGAATGTGTTTTGCCACAAGATTTGCCCAAAAATGCTCTATGGCAAAATAGAGTCAATTCTAAAGTTGATCTGAACAAATCCATCCTTATATATACTGAAAAATGGCATGCGAATCCAAGAACACACTTCTTATACTGTTTAATCTCAGCTACGAGTTGACTCTACTTCAGCTCTGGAACCATCCGCCCATTTTCTGAAAAGAAAAAAAAAAGAAAGAAAAAGAAAACTAAACCAGTGGACCAGAAGCAGCTTAAAACCTACACATTATCCAGGATTGGAGCTTCTTCAAGACTCTATTTTAAGACTGATTTCTTTTTATATTTGTTTCTACAGGAGGTTTAAGGGATTGAAAATGCTTAATTAATGGGAGTAGGAGCTGGTGCTCCCCCACCTCCTCTATTCACCAAAACTAAAAAAGAAAGCAAACCCATTCAATTCCTAGCTGGATCTTTAAAATGCTAACATTCCTAAGTGAGAAGAAAAGCCTTTGTATCACTGTGTTCCCACCATTCCCTACTTTGATATGTGGATGTGTTTTTAATTCAAATTGTTGAGGAATCACCTTCAAATGGTTTTCACAACCACTACAAAGGAATAAGAAAAAAAACACCTGGGATGAGATGTCTGTATCTCCCTCATCTACATAAGGGATTCTGTTAGCTGCTTCTGGTGTCTAACTGGGAATTATACAAAGGGCACTGGACTTTTCATGATTCTCAGCATAGCCAACTAAGTGTATAACAAATTATTAAATAGCATGGTTAATTTAATAATTGCCCTTGTTATTCTACTGGTGCAGCTTGCTGAATCGGCCATATGACTGTCTCCCAGGCCATGCTCCAGTGATAAATGGAAGATTAGGCGTCCAGGCGTTTCCCCAAGGATGGTGCTGTGCCCCACACAGTTGTCAGTGTGGTGGTGCCGGCCACACCTGGCCGCGGCAACAGTGCATCTCCCGTGAGCAAGGCTGTGGCTCACCCCGCAGAGCTGCTCTGTGTCGCTACAGTGGCAGCAGAGGGAGCCGAAGCTCTCCATCCAGGCAGCCAGGGATCTCGCAGTGTCGCTGCTGCATTCCGAAAAGCAGCGGCAGCCGCGATGTGTGAAGTTCCTAGCAAGCACTCAGCCGGGCTGGGGTTGGGGCTGCACCTCACTCTCAGTTGTTGATGAGCCTCGGTGCTCCTCAACAAAAAGGAGAGATCCCATTTTGCTTTCTTAGAGATAGGGATGAGAAATGAGCTGCCCAAGGAATTTGGCAATGAGAAGAGCGAAAGGCAGTTTCTTTCATACCAGCAGCTAAGTTGTAAAATTGCTTTGGAGGCTACCCAAGGAACAGGATACAATTGACAGGAAAAGAACAGACATCGTTGCAGACCAAAGGCATGCCTGATTGCACAAGTCAGGTCGCTGGGACACAGCCTCCGCTCCTGCTCTAACTATTTGTGGCCGAATAAAGGAAAAGAAGCTAGAAACACAATTGCAAGTGGTATTCCTGACAGGAAAACACATACACCCCAAAAGGAGGGGAGGAACAACCCCGCTGGCGCGTACATTTTTTTAAAGGAGAATCCCTCAGGTATGTTCTCTTTACCCCTTTATGCGGTGCCTCATCTGCATGTGATTTTGCATCTGCCTTTTCTTGTTGCTTTTTCTTGTTTGTTTGCACTTAGAATCACAACCATGAGGTTCTCTTAGTGTAGTGGATGTATTTGTAAAAGCTTAGCTCTCTGTGTTTATCGTATATATGATTCTATTGAGGATCCCGGTTTTTTCAGTCATTGCTTTGTTTGAAATGCAGAATGACAAATGCTTAGTTTGCATTCAACTTTCAGGGGAATTGCTGCATAGGGACAAACAGGATTGGGATAAAAGGCTGGGGTATTCCCCAATTCCTGAGGTTTGGGGTAAAAATTAGAGCCAGAGAAGAAAAGTTGAGGGCTTCTAGGAAAGGGTTAAAAGCCAAGATGTCATAGACTAGTATTGTGTCACTGAAGTGTTTTTCCAGCTCAACATCCAGTCTGGAGCAAATTGAGCTTTCCCATGGTTCTGCATTTCTAGGTCTTTATCAGTCCTTCAGGATGAAGATCCTGCAGATTTACTTCCAAGAGATGAATTGCTTAAATTGGGTGCTTGGTTCTATTTTGCAACTGTTCTATGGTACTGAAGGAAGCAGTCTAAAAAAAAAAATCCCTTTGATCAGCAGCACAAGTAACCCCGAACTTTTGCAATTACATCATCAATATACTTGTATTGTATAATAAAGAGAATGACAACAGTAGTAATGTTGGCCGCCTTTAGTACCTAGGCTGAGATGACAAAGCTTAAAATCAATTTTCCTTATTAGGTTTTTAGAGAGAAAAATGAATGAAGTGAGTGTGTAATACACATAAAGACAAGTTTTAAAAAATACTCTGCATTTCATTAAAACACTAGGAATATCAATTTAAATAATTTTGAAATTAGTAATAGACATAATGCTTTAAAAATAATCTTGCCATCTTTTATTCTTCAATACTTTATTTTCATAAAAGTGTGTAAAATTAGCTCATGTATTAAAATTAAATGAGCTTTACTAGAGGGAGAAACAAGAGGATGAAAAAGTTTTTTACATTTTGTCTATGTATATAACTATTTTATAGATTTTAGTGTTTGGTTAAGGATTTAATAATAAAGCTTTAGGACTCTGACTTTTAATTATTGTTGGTCCTACTTTCTTATGATTTAAAAGTTCAAATGGAATAAGGATAAGTGGGATTTAAATTATCATTTATGTGTACTATAAAGTAAATTATTTCTCAGCTCTTTTAAAACTAAAACATCATTTTTGGCAAATGGTAGTGATCTGGAACACTGACTTTGGCTTTTCAATAAAATGAGGTAATCATTTGTTTCAGAATTTTACACATTAGTAACAACAATGTTAAAATATGGTAAGTAACTATAGGCAATTCTTGAAACCATAATAATGATAGATGATGGACAGTGTTAGGTTTGCATTCATTCGAAGGAAGTGAAAAACATTGCATATTTCTTTCTTCTATGTTGACATATGGGGAAGGTTATAATATCTGTATAATATGAAGAACTCTAGCAATGACGTAACAATAATTCTATGGAATATTGTAAATTATTATTTTTGAAACTAATAAATTGGTATAATAATCTGAACTAATATTTGAAACTCTTTTTTAAAATGAGAGTTGCTTTTTCAAATTATGAAAGTTATCTTTTCAAACTCCTATGAAATTTTGCTGAGAAAGTAATTTCAGTGAGTTGTATACTCCAATTTGAGGATGAGTAAGTAGACAGGTTTATTTCCTGAGCATTCAATTTGTTGTTGTTGGACTCTCATCAGAGAGATTTGGAAATTTCTCCCATAGATCCTCATCACCATGTGTTTGGAAAATCGATGCCCAGGTAAACTCTGAAGTAAATAGATCAACCTAGAGAAATTACTTTTTGTGTACTTATTATTAACAACATAAACTATTTTCCCTTCCTAAACCCCATGCACCCTCTATAGCTGCTAGTCCTTAAATAGCAAGCAGTGAAGTAGGTGGTGCATAATACTAGCTGCTTAAGAGTTGTGGATCATTGTAGACAGATGGAACTGCAGTGATTCTCCTTTTCAAAGATAAATCGCACCAAGTAAGTGTATGAGTGTGCAAGCGTGTGTGTGTGTGTGTGTGTGTGTGTGTGTGTGTGTGCGTGTGTGTGTTAGTCAGTGAAGAAGAGAATGTATCTTGATGCCTTTGCCATTCAGGGCAAACCTGTGCCTTTGCATATCAGTGCACTTTGGGTATGATAATATCTTCCCCCAATGCTCCCAGCACTTTCATTTCTAGTGACCTTCTCAGCTAGTGTAACGCTAGTGAGCTCTCTGAGGCATTTTGCCACCTGTACTTTGTCTTCTAGTTTTAATGCCATGGCTTTTTCTGTTATGCATTCTTTCCATCCCATATTCTTTACTACACAAGGACTTTCTCTAGAATACTTGAAGATATTGGAATCGCCTGGCCACCTGAGATAAGTATTTCTGCTTTTTAGCTAGAAACTAGGAATTTTAAGCACATGCCAAATTTGTTACTGGAATACACTTTTATGGATAGAGAGCTGCTCTCTTCCTGTATTGTAGCTTATACCTAATATCAACTTACTTGATAATGTACATTTAAAATAACATCACTCAAGCTGTAATTGCAAGTTCAAAGAACTAAATTTGCATCTTCTTGCTGCTATTATATGTCATTTCTGGATCTTAAGTTGTCTATGTTTGCCTTTCCAACTTAAAATGGGAGGGGGGATTTCTTAATAGCCCTCTCAGTCTGCAGCTTTTGAGCATGTGCAAGACTGAGCACCTGGTTCTATAATCTCCACAGAGATAATGGATTCCATAAGAGTGTTCACTTCACTTGTAACTTTTTAAGGCATAGTTAGGAATACAGGAATAAGTATTCCAACCTCCAGCATGGCAATCCTCCATAGGAAAAGTGGACATGAAGACACACCGACCCATGTCTCCTTCACTTGTAAAACTGGTTCTGATCGAAGAGGCATATGTTTACTATCCCCTGTATATCCTAATTATATTGTATATTTTAGCCTCAGCATACAGAAATTATTATAGTATTGGTATAGGAAAGAGATTTATATTGTTCTTATATTGGAAAATACTATGTAGAAATAAGTGCTGGATAAGAAGATAAATTCAACATTATAAATTATTTTCAGGGTTTTCAAAGTATTTTTAAAAGGTAATTACAAAAGATGGGTTTCCCTTTCACTTATTTCCTTGTCTCCCTTAGACTTTTGCAATTTCACCTTCAGTCCATCTCTACTCTCACAGTCCATCTTCATTGGCCCATGTCCTATATTCCGTATAAAATAGACTTTGTTTCTTAACATTCTGGGTGCAATATGTGTTTTTGATAGAGAAAAAGTATTTTTCATGGAAATTTTTTGCTTCATGTGTTTTACAACTGGAAAAACATATTCTATAAGTAGCTTTTCCAAGCATATACAAAGCTAAAAAGGAGAAAAAAATAATGATTGTGGGACAGCAATGCCTTATCTGTCTCACAGTGCAGAGAACAAGTGACTTAGACAACATCACTGGGGCATGTTTCTGAGTGGGGCATTGTTGTATGATACCAGCAAAACTGGAGGGATAAGTGTGTTTTAAATCATGCCATTGTTGAGTGGCATGCAACTGATAAAAAGGGGAAAGGTTGCGTTGTTCATCAAAGAGAAATCTTCAGTAAAAGTCGGAAGTCAGAGAAGTCTAGAGAATGGATGTCCCCTTTCCTCCAGGAGTCCAGTGCTTTTTACTCTCTAGCAGAAAACACTGACCTTGATCAAATTCTGGCTCAGTCACCAGCTTGCTGGGTAAATGTGGGCTGTCGTGTGTGTTTGGAAGTCTTGGTTTTCTCACCTGTGGATCTGTCTAGATGCTCATGAAGATAGATCCTTTCTAGTTCTCCAGCTCAGGAAGTCTGTAAAATGTACATTATGCAGACCCTGTAGAGTGGACTCCATTTTAAATGTAGCTACAGAATTACTGGGCTCTGATTTGCTTTCCCTGAAAGGTTAAAATTTTGTAAATAGTACTTGCTTGCCTGCTAAACTAAAGAAACACTATCAATCCTACTGAATCCTCAATTCTACTGAATTGAGTAGAAACATTATCAACTTGTTTTCCTTCAGACAACTAGGCAAAAATATGGGCTTAATTATATTCCATGTAACTGTGTACAGTCATCCCTCAGTACCTGGGGGGGACTGGTTCTAGCCCCCCACCCCAGATACAGATGTCCACAGATGCTCATGTTCCATAAAAAATAATGTAGTATTTTCAAATAACCTAAGCGCATCTTCCTGTAGACTTTAAACCATCCCTAGGTTACTAAAAATAACTAGCACCATATAAATCTATATAAATAGTTGTTATACTCAATAGTTTAGGGAAAAAGACAAGGAAAAAGTTTTTGCATGATCAATACAGAAGTTTTTAAAAAATATTGTTGCTCTATAGTTGGTTGAATTCCTAGATGCAGAACCTGTGAATATAGAAGGGCCAATTATTTTGTAGAAGGCCCTGTATCTGGTGAGTCATAAAATATTTGCTGCAGTTTTGTTAGGTGTTGAAATGCTGCTGTTTGACTAACAAGAAATATATGGTATTAGAATACTTACCTGCTTACATTTTTTGAGTCATTAATAGGACAGTGTTTTTAAAAATAAAGTGTATGTATATACTTTACTTAGTCATTGCGCTAGTTTTCTCTCTCTCTCTCCAGCCACCTTCCATTCTGAATGGGCACATTCAGTAAGAATATGGTAGAAAATAAAGGGCTGTAGAGTCTTCTGACAAAAGAGGCAAACTTAAATAGGGAAGCTCCTTAAACCTAAAGAGAATTTATGTTTCCTTTTTAGTTTCAAAGGAGGTTGATTGACAGGAAGAAACATATATGTTCATATATGTAAAAACAAAAGTTTAATTACTTTTTAGAAAGTAATCTATAAAAAATTTGCTTAATTGCCTAATAAGATATTACAATATTATTGGAGGACAGTTGAAGAACATAGCTTTAAAAATAATAAATAAGAAGAAATAAATTGCTTATAAATAATGAATAAATACAGCAAATTACAATAAATTCGTACTTTAATTGATGTCTTCCTCCATGTAGCCCTGAATCCCACTCAAGTGTTCCTTATTCCTGTCTATTCCTTGTCTTGGTGATCTTGGTTTTGTTAGTGGCCTGTACTACCTCTTCAAAGATATTTGCACTAATATGTCTCACCAACTCAACTTCGGCAGCCCCCCCCACACACAAAGCACCTCTTCTTGATTTCCTCATCCCCTTAGGCTCAAATCTCAAGGTCTCTTCACTGCCCGTGTCTTCCTTCCTCATGGCTCATATGCCGTTACTCACTAACTTTTATTTTCTCTTTTATACATCATCTTCCGCCATGCCTTCTTTTCTTACTGTCTCCACACTAGTCCATGTCTTATCACACTCACCTAGAATACTGCTCCAGTCTTCCAATTATTCCACCTGTCATGAACCTCTCCTCTGAGCATCTGTTCTTGTGCCAGATTAATTGTCCTAAAAAGTGTCCTGACACATACCCTGCTCAAAAATTCCATCACACCATATAGTATAGAAAATAAACCCTAACATCTGTAGTGTGGCAAGAAACACCTATGACAAGCATGTCCTAGACTGCCTTTCCAAGTTTACTTTTTCTCCTTTAGTCATTTACCCATCCCTGCCCCAAATGCACAGGTTATTTGCAGATACCAAATAACTGACATGTTACACAATTCCATGGTACTAAATGATTGTCTAATTCACTTACCAATGCATTATATACTTTCCCATGAAACTTCTCTTGTGATGTTGATCTTCAGTTTAAACTATTATTGCATGCTATTTTTAAAAACAGTCCTAGATACACTATAAACCCTTTAAGTACATTGTCTTTGCAAACTTTGGTCACTTATTTTAAGTTTCTGCATCTTAGTTCTCAGCCAGAAAAAAAAAATGACACTATAAACATCATTGCTTCACAGAGTTTTCATGAGAATTAAATGAAATAGGATAGAGTAAATGCTTAATAAATACCAGTTAGAATTAATTGTAATTATGTTTGTATTTTTCATTGTCTATGTGTAAAAGGTGGCTTCTCAGTTGATATATGTTTGATTTTATATTTAATTTTCATTCTGTACTATTACCAGTTATTAAAGGGAAAGAGAGTCTGATATCCAAAGTAGGAAATAACAGGAAGGAAAAAACACATTAAAGTAAGAAGGAAAACTCAAACCTTTACTGTGTCCCAAGATAGTAATGACCTCAGAAACTACATTTAGGACAAATTGAAATAGCTTTAAGAAGCCTATTTTTTGATGAAATCAAATGCCCTGAGATCCTTATGCATGCTTCCCATAGTATTATGGCAGCAAAGCTTAATGGCTTTATATAGTACAGCTAATGTGGATTTCATAAAGAATCTACCACTGTACTACCACTGTACAATGCTCCTGGGAACAAAACTGGAGATTAGAGCGAACTGGTCATCTTCATTTATTCTCCTTGTTGAGAGCTCCTGACTTCAGGAGGCACTCGTACCTTTGTGGTAAATGTCCATTCAGCTCATGACCAAACCACTGAAAAGTAGAATAGGAATATTCACAAAGAAGGTGGGAATAGACATTTAAAATAAGAGAACCATCTACCTGACTTTACCTAGATAAGACTCATGACACATTAGAGATCCACATTGACTATCTATGGTGTTTATATCCCTCTTCTTGATTGGAGGTTCTGAAACTAAGTACAACTTTCTTGTCAGTCTGGTTTTTGGAGTAACTGATATTTTCCCCATTGATCTCATGCTCCATACCTTCATCAGAATTTTGATCTGAATTTTCCCATTTTTACTTAAGCTGATAATCTATACTGTAGTCTAAACTTCTCCTGTTTTATTTACTCCTATACAACATCCAACATGTCCCTGTTGCTGATCTCTACCAATATGGTTCCTATTTTATGGCATCTAGCTCCCAATGGATTTAACAACAGCCATAGTTATGGAAAGGAATTCAGAGTCCCAAGTGGCCTGTATTAGTTTTCTGGAAGAAATTCTTAGTGCACCTATTTATTTTAAAATAGGAGAGATTTCCTGATTATAGATGAGTGTGTTCACCTATGAGATTTAATATTGGAGGAGTCTGAGCAAAATCAGCCTTGAATTACTTCTTTGAACTTGAAAGAGGAAGGACTGTCAGTTAGGAGAGATGAAGTATGGTCAATTCTAGAATCTATTGAGAGAAAACTTGATCTTAGCTCTGTAAGTTTTTCTTATGAGTTTCTAAATTTCTGGGTACCTTCTCAAGACACTTGACACAATAAGCCCTGATGAGTTCCTTTTATAGTTGGTTCTAGTTGTCTGCATGTCAGGCCAAACCTGCAAGGTATTATTTGCTGGTTGTTGTGTTTAGAATATAAGGCATCTTTCTATGAGAATGAAGAAGACATTTCTCAAAATGAAGAAAATTTGAAAAGTTCACAAGATGTGGCACAAATTCAAAATTTAAAGTTATAGAACGTTAGATATGGTTTTTAAAAATTACAAAGCACTGAGAAAGTTTTTGTCAAAGTACTTACAGTTTCTGGATGTCTATTTTTTTTCAGTTGCTTCTCAGTTAATCCGCATATTATCTCACTTTTCATTGTGAACTGAATCTCTTTTGTTATCTAAAACTCCTAGAGGACAGATGATTTACTGTAATACTTAATATCATATGAAAATTGACCAAACAGCCATGCCTGTTCATATTTTAATGCAAAGAAACTTTCTACAATGTGTTTGTGAAAATTAGTGATAAAGACAACTAAACTGAATTCTCATGAGAGACATTGAACTCCTATTTATCAGGAATTCAAGCACTAATGAAAAATTAATTTATGGAGTAGCTTTAGAAGAAAGATAAATTTAATAGATAGGTTGTAGGTGAAGATATTGTTAATAGATTAAATTAAGACTTGCCATCTTTTATCTACAATATTATAATATTGTAACATATATTGAGGCCATGGAAATTTCTCAAAACTTTCCCTTAGTGCTTTTTACATTATAAAAATATTTAATTATGTTTACCATATTGTTTTTCAATATGGTATTAATACTTTCTGATTATTTGAAACTGATAAGCAGATATTTTAGATACATATGTATTTCTATTCAGTTAAATGATATAATTCTAATGATAAAGGATGGGTATCTGGGTTATTACAATTCTATTTTATTTGGTTTGGAGGTAGAAGAAATGATCTTTTGGAAAATAAGTTAATTCCTATGTGTATTGATTTTCAGCATTGAGAGAAATATTCTGTCCTAAGATCACAGACTTGGATCCAACTACATCCTTAAAAACGAGTAAGAAAGAGATTGTAGTTATGCAAAAGCTGTCACTTTTCCCAGAAAAGTAATTAAAAGTCAGCATCCTATTGAAGGGAAACTAGAGCTGAAAGACAATGCATTTTTCATATTCCTTAGTATTAGCAGGTTTATCCTAACTAACTACATTTTACTTAGGTTAGTACTGAAATTACTCTGTGTGTCCTGTTGATTATGGAAGAAGGTGGGCAGGTGTGTCATGTACAGCAGGAGGAAGTCCAGCTTGAATTTAAAGCATGACCACAAAATCCACACTGCAGAAATCCTAGCACACCGAGATGGCTGTTTACATTTTCTGTTCTTGCCATATGCCTTAGGCGATCTGAGGGACATCTCTGCACCTTTTTGATTGAGAAGCCTATCTCCAGCCTCTTGAGCTGCTGCTTTTGTCTTAATTAGAATATTTATAAAACACTTGGAGTCTGGGGGGTTCCTTCTGGTTTAATTACAGAGCTGTGAGCAGCTTTTGTAGGAGAAATGAAGGCCGGGCGTGGTGGCGCACGCTTGTAATCCCAGTACTTTGGGAGGCGGAGACCGGAGGATCCGGGTTCGCGGCCAGCCTCAGCTCGCGCTTGCTCGCAAGCGAGTGTTCTCTCTCCTTCCCTCCCTCCCTGTCTCTCTCTCTCTCTCTCTCTACTTAGTGAGGTCCTCCGCAACTTTGTGAGACACGGTTTCAAAATA
>PVJS01006445.1:31089-60042 GCA_004027185.1 Glis glis | reverse complement strand
TGTGTGTGTGTGTGTGTGTGTGTGTGTGTGTGTATGTGAGTGTGTTATGGGGGATTGAACCCAGGGGCATTCTACCTCTGAGCTGCAACCCCAGTCCTATTTTTTTTTATACTTTATCTTGAAACAGGGCCTCACTAAGTTGCTGAGGCTGTCTGTGAACCTGTGATTCTCCTGTCTCAGGCTCCCAAGTACAGGGATTACAGGCATGAGCTACCACACCTGACTTAGCCACTTACTTTTGATAATAATCCAGTGCCAAGTGATATCCCTTTCTCCTTGATACCACAACTATGTCTATATCCTTCTTCTATTTCACACAATAAATTAAGTTTAGAAGGTAGGACTTAACACAGTTTGCATTATCTCTTCTTTTTTTAATTTTTTATTGGTGCATTGTAATTATACATCTTGATGAAGTTCAGGGTGATAGAGGCACACATGCACACAGAACTCAGTGAGCCCTTCCTCAGTTCCCAGCCCACTCCCTCTCCCTCCCTACTTTCCTGTGCTTGACACAGTGATTTGCATTGATAAGTTTGTGTATGTACATCATGTCCATTGAGGTGTTTCCCTCTTCAAGTCTTCCTCCCCGCTCCTGTCTCCCTCAGTAGGTCCCCTCCTTCACTCCACTAAGTGTTCTCCTCCTTTGTCTGGAGTCCCTCCTGTGTCCCAATTTCTCCCTAGCTTCCACAAATGAGGGAAAATATCTGACACTTCACTTTTTGTGACTGAACCCAATCTAAAAATGGGCAAGTGAACCAAATAGACACTTCACAAAAAAAAGAAATACAAATGGCCAATAAATATATGAAAAATGTTCAATATCATTAGCAATCAGAGAGATGCAAATCAAAACTTTCCTGCGATTTTACCTAACCCCAATTAGAATGGCAATCATTAAAAACACAAACAATAATAAATGCTGGCAAGGATGTGAAGTAGGAACTCTGATACATTGTTGGTGGGATTTCAAATTAGTGTGACCACTTTGGAAAACAGTGAGAGGGTCTCGGAAGAATGGGAATGAACCTATCATATGACCCAGCTATACTACTCCTGGGTATCTACCCAAAAGAATTGAAACCAGACTACCATAGTAATGTAATGCATCATCTCATCTTGAAAGAACTTTGAGGACACTTATGATATAGGCTCAGAGACTGAGTCTATGTGCAACTAATAGAATAGAGAGGATACAACGGTTCATATGGTTTCCAAGGCCAATCATCACAGAAGATATGTATTACCATAGCCATGTTGGACATGGGGTAATTTAGACGTATTTCAAAACACCCCAGAGATGCAAAGGGCAAGTCAGGCAATGCTCGCTAGTCTATTCTGGGGTTAACGCCACTCTAAGTGAGTTTTTCTGGTTCTTAAATCTGTTCTTGCTTCTTGAAACACACAAAACACACAATGACTTTATACAAACCCAAACACACCACACCATCTCTGATGACTCTCTGTTGAACTAGCTACTTTTGAGGTTTACTAGGAGCTCTCACATCACTTTTAGTCCCTATAGTAAATTCACAATATTCCTGCTTCTTGTTACTTTTTTGTGGTTACCATTCATTAGTTTGCCAAACAATCCAGCTGCTATCCATTTTTCACCAGTTTAAGTGAAATGTTACTAAGTAGATGCTGTTTGTTGTTGTTGTTGTTATAGTTACAGTGCTGGGGATCAAACTCAGGGCCTCATACATGCTAGGCAAGCACCCTACTAATGAGCTACAACTTCAGCTCAAGTGAAGTGCCATTGGGATTGGGTATGTTACGGGAACATCTGGGAATTTTGTTGGCTACTAATCCTGTCATTTGAAATTATAGATGGCACCGATGGAATACTCATGTCAATGCACAGAAGTCACGTGTAAATTTTGAATCATTTCTAAATCTGCAATATATACAGCACTTTAGACTGCTGCAAAAATCTTCAGTTCATTCTAGAGCTTCACTTCGTAGTAATGTTCAAAGTGATGGAAGGAAGCCAGATATCAGTTTGCTGAGAATTCTAAGAGGTATCCCATCAAGTTGATATTTAATTGCATTTATTTATTTATTTATTTTGCGGTACCGGGGATTGAACCCAGGGGCATTCTACCTCCGAGCTACACCCCCGGCCCTATTTTTTATCCTTTATTTTGTAAACTTTTTTTTTTTTTTTTTGCGGTACCGGGGACTGAACGCAGGGGCGTTCTACCTCCGCGCTATGCCCCCGGCCCTATTTTTTATCCTTTATTTTGAAACCGGGTCTCACGAAGTTGCGGAGGGCCTCACTCAGTATAGAGAGAGAAACAGAGAGAGAGACAGTGAGAGAGAGAGAGAGCGCTGAGGCTGGCCGCGAACCCGGATCCTCCGATCTCCGCCTCCCAAAGTACTGGGATTACAAGCGTGCGCCACCAGGCCCGGCTTCTATCCTTTATTTTGAAACCGGGTCTCACGAAGTTGCAGAGGGCCTCACTAAGTAGCTGAGGCTGGCTGCGAACCCGGATCCTCCGAACTCCGCCTCCCAAGTACTGGAATTACAAGCATGCGCCACTATGCTCGGCTTTAATTGCATTTAAAATACTCAGAACAAATTCCAAAGGAAAAAAAATATGTTTTGCTTAACACCAGCTACTGTGATTATAGCAGTGGCTTCAGTGCAGTCTGATAACTTCACATGATGTAGTATTTTTGAAATCTCCTGGGAAATAACATTATTATCAGAACCACTGGTTTTTGACTCAGTCAGGAACAGGGGACAGATTCTGAGTACAGGTGGTAAACAAAGTGTACACCCACTGAAAATAGAAAACTTGCTTTCTTTATGCATTTTTCGAGTTGAAGAGGCTATCAGATACATCTTAATGCATCAAAACACATCAATTTAGGTATGATTTAAAATTCTCTTTTCTTTGAGTATGAATGATGATAGGAATGAAGGGATTCTGTCCCAATTTCTCTTTGAAAACCATTCCATTTTATTTACCTCATATCAGTCTTTTGTATTTTCTAAATTCCTAGGCAAGTACTTGTTTCTATTACTCAATTTGGAAATTCAGTGATGCCTTCTATAATTGCCCTTTACATATAGATTGTTTATGGACAGGGAGCATGCCTCACATATTTCCTGTATTTTTCATAGTGTCAAATATGGTGCTAGACAAACAGAAGACATCTAATAGATACTGTGTATCTGTATGATGTTTAAGGCCAAACATCCTTGGGAAAGAAAAACTAGAATGTACAGGGTATTATATTTAAACATGAACATCCCACTTACTAATGGTAAAGGTGCTCTATTCTTTAAATAACTTTGCAGTTGCCTTTTTGGTGGCCATATTTGAAAACACAGCAGTTCCCAACATGTTAAGTTCTGAGGCTTACTTATTAGTTCTTTATTTGATGAGATGAGGGAGCTTCTTTTCATTTGGTCATATCTTCCTCATCTGTGGTCAAGCTGTTTTTATTGCCATGTAGTGTCCCTACACCAGAAGGTGCAGAATCATTTTTCTAATGATTTTTTTCTGCAGTAATAAAATCATTTGACACAGAGAACAGTCTCATTCCTGTAGCAGGGCACTAATGGAGGTAGCCTCAGCACCACAGGGCTGGACAGTGCCTGGGCCACTGTGTGCACTTAAGGGGCAAACACTCTGCATTCTCTGAGAGTTTCCAGCACGCCCTCTCTATCTCTCTGCTCAGATAGGTAGAAAGAAGAGCAGAGGAGGAAAAAAGGAGAAATAAGGAATGTGGCTTTAGCTACAGCTTTGGATAAAATCACCGTCCCGTTTATGAGAGAAGGTTGGGGGCCCACTGCTGAGTACAAACTCAATTTTATGACTGCTTTAGGATTGTTGAGGTCTATGAAAGTTCTGCAATAACACTTAAGACAGCTGAGAATTGGTTTTCTATGGCACAGGGACAACTGCCTCCTCTCCTGGCATGCTGCCTTCAAATACCATGGGAAAATATAGGTTTCCATTTTCACCATCCTTCTCTCACCCTCATGCCTCACACCCCTGCATCTGCTTCCATCCAGGATAAGGACAATAGTGAGCTTTGCATCACCTGCTTTTCCTAGTTAAGTCACTGCTTTTATACCCACATCTAAGAAGAGAAAGTGAAATAAACAGGAAGTCAGAGTGTTAACTCACAGATTTCCAGAAATCTGAACTTTCTAGAAGTACTGGGAAAGCACAGGGAATGGGAACTGTGTGTAATTTTGAGAATCAGTGGCTTGAAGGAAACAATAAATATAAGTGATTCCTAAAATTGCTTTCAATCATAGGAGCACAACATGTCTATAAGATAGAGGTCTAAGATGGAAATAAGTCACAGACAAATGCTAAGTGAATATTACACTATGACCCAAGTCTGCCATTTTCAAGAACTAAGAAACCTTTAAGCTTCAGAATACAATGCAACTTTTGTAACACAATAAATAGTGCTTAATGTTAGGAGCTACTATTGTAATACATTGAACTGATTATGCTATGAAATTCATACTGTGCAATTACTGGATAAAGATCTGCACAATACTCATTAAAGCACCCAAGTCACCACTAATAAGAAAGTCATTTTGTTAAGAGAACATAGTACTTGTTTGAGAAATTAATATCTTCAATGGTCCTGATTGTGACAATTTGTAATTCATTGAGCCTAATAGGTTAAGTAAAATTATAAAACTATTCACTTCATAGACTAACCATTATTCCTGAAGCCATTTCTCAATGAGATCTATAAGTTTCCACGAAAACACTAAACAACAGTAGCTTCCTTTAACTACTTCTTAAGAGAACACAGATCTTGACTTGGCAATTGACTGATCATATAAATCTGGACAAATGGCATAACCGCTCTGAGATACAATTTCTTATGTGCCAAAGGAAGGCCAACATATATTAATCCTAGTGAGTTGCTACAAAATCCAATGAGATAATGCAAGTAAAACATCTAATAAACAGTAAATGTGATTTCTTCTCACTTGACAAGCATTAATGTATATTAACTTTGAAAAAATGTTTGGTAAATAATTAAAGTAGAAGTTTAGGTTATATGTGTATAGTAAAGGAATATACCTCATATTTGCCATTCCTATGGCTACCAACATTGATAATACAATACTTTTGAAATC
Source organism: Glis glis (assembly GCA_004027185.1). Classification (NCBI taxonomy): domain Eukaryota; kingdom Metazoa; phylum Chordata; class Mammalia; order Rodentia; family Gliridae; genus Glis; species Glis glis. The sequence goes on along the minus strand of PVJS01006445.1, from coordinate 54,920 downwards.
CTGGTGAAAAATGGAAGCGTATTTAAATGAATTCATAACACTTCCAACTTACTAGTGATATTAAAAAGAGTTGTTGATTGATGGTTTCCAATAGTGCTTACAGTAGGCAGTAGATTGAACATGCATTCAATTCTAGTGCAATGAATATTTAATATAACTTATATTTTTAAGATTCCACAGTTCACGTTCTTAGCATTCATGAAGCCCTGGGTTCAATTTCTTGCCCCAGAAAAAAAATCCCACATTTAAATGGCTTTTATGGAAAAACCCTACTTTCCTTTTTTTTTTTTGTACTGACATCTAGGATTTATCATCTTTAATTTTTTGTGAATCTTATAAAAAGCACTCAACCAGGAAGGGGGCAAATGGTTAATGATAGGATACATTAGGAGTAATGTAACACACAGTGAACAAAAATGACTGCCATAAAGCGAACATTATAACCTAATTGGTTACTTGTGCCTTATAAATTAGAGCTAATTAGCAAAAATGAAATTTTTCCATCTCAGAGTGGTTATGTGACTTGGCTAGAATTACATGGTCAGTCAATTGCAAGTCAAGATATATGCTCAAGTCTTTTTGATTCAAAGTTTACATTCATTCCATTTGCTGTGCTCTCCTAAGAAGTAACTAGAAGAAACTGGTAGCATTCAGTGTTTTCATGGAAATTGTTAGGGCTCATTGACCCAAGTTTGGGCAAGAAGGAATTGGCTTCACTATTTGTGATATCTATAAGGAAAATAAAGCTATTCCTTGAGATTTTGAATCTTGTCCCTTTTCTTCATTTTCCCCCAGTTTTATACTTGATCTATATCATGGAGCATTATGAAAGTTACCTATTTAGAGCCAACTTTAAATCTATTCAGGTTCATAAGGGTTCCTTCCTTCCTTCCTTCCTTCCTTCCTTCCTTCCTTCCATCTTCCCTCCCTCCCTCCTCTTTTTCTCTCTTTCACTTTTAAAATTTTTGGTGGTGCTAGGGATTAAACCCAGGGTCTCGCACATTCTATCCAAGTATACTATCACTGAACTCCCAGCCCTAATGAATGCATTTGTGTGTATGTGTGGTGTGTGGGTGTGTGGGTGGGTGGTATTGGGATTGAAGTCAGGCATGTTCTAGCTTAGAGCTATACCCCCAGCCCTATTTTTATTTATTATTTTGAAACAGGGTCTTGGTAAGTTACCACGTATTGGCCTTGAACCTGCGATCTTCCTGTCTCTGATTCCCAAGTACTGTGATCACGGGTGTGCACCACCACATCTGGCCTAATGAAAGTATTTTTAGAAGATGTACAATGGGAATGCTAACCAATCAAAATACATACTGGATTTACATGATAAGCACCATAGAGTGAAATCACAAATGTACTATCAATAAAAAACTTTGGTTTTCCAATTATTAGTGTTTCCAATTCCTAAAGTCAATGATTTATATATAGTGCAATAACCAATAATGTAAAGACAAGAGCTAATTAATTAATTAATTGCCTTTTTTCAGTGCTGAGGATTGAATCTAGGGCCTCATGCATGATAAGCAAGTGCTCTACCACTGACCCAACACACCCACAGACCCAACACAAGATTTTTAAATGATATTGCAAAATGAGAAATAAATGTAAGCATAATTCTTACAAATCAACAGTAAATCTTCCTCAGCCATTCTTTATTAAAATTACTTCCTAAATAATGGCCTCTTGCTTCCATTAACCATTACTGATTAGACAGGAGAATGTTAGCTATACTTTCTGACTGTACCAGATCACTGTTACCAATATTGTTTTCCTCAAAGAAACACATGAAGTAAAACAACTTTAATAATTTTTGCTTTTTGTACCTTGAAATCATTTATGAAGATTAGAATAACTTTTCTTTATGCTTGGAGTATCTAGAACTTGGTTAAGGAAATACAGGAGATTGGTTGTTGAGACATTTCCACTGTAAGTTTTAAGCCTGAATGCTCTTCAATCATTCTGAGAACCACTTCCTCCTAGATGTGTGTCACAGTAAATGCCTGCATAAAAAAAGTCTTGGTAATGTGCTGGGGCAGAGAAGTAAACTGAAGGCTTAAAAAAATATGGCAAACATTCAAAAAGGCCCTGTAGATTAGACTTGTAGCATTCAATGTTTTTGATCATCAGCCAAAATAAGAAATATACTTCACATCTTAATCTAAAGTACACATATATCAATATTAAATCAACAAACAATACTTTCCTTCAACTACTGAATGGTTTTTCTTGTTAGGGGGAAGAAATTGATGAGGTTCAGCATAAAGTGCTCCCAAATACGGCACCTTGGGTTTGAGAAAACAGCAGATGCAGGAAGGTCGCTCTCCCCTTCCCTGCTCACTTGTCCCAGAAGCAGGTCATCGACCCTGTTTCAAGAGCTCCTCTCCCTGCACCCAAAGGAAAGGAGTCAGACTCAGAGGCACCAGGAAGATTTGGACACACAGGCCGTACTAAGTTTATCATTCTTGAAGATTAGGTCATAGCTTCAGGTATTACCTACAAGTTTGAAGGAAATAATGATATATGATGTCACCAATTTTACATAACTTGAAAAAATAGCTTAAACCTAGAAATGATCCTAAAAATTCAGTATTTCTGTTTTGTTTTTGACAGTGTTGGGGGATTGAAACCAGGGTCTGATGCATACCAGGCATGTATTCTACCACTGAGCTATAGCCCCAGCCCATCAATGCTGTTCTTTGAATCAGCACTGATTCAAGGAATCAGGCGATCCTCCACGTCACAGTTGTCAACACTGAAGCAAAGTAGAACCTGGGCATCAGTCTCCTTAGCTGTAACACAGACGGTTTACTTATTGATGTGGTACTGGGGATTGAACCCAGGGTGTGCTACCTCCAAGTTACACCCTATGCCCTTTTTACTTTTTATTTTGAAATAGAGTCTCCCTAATTGCTGAGGGCCTCGCTAGGTTTCTGAGTCTGGCCTAGAACCTGTGATCCTCCTGTTTCAGCCTCCCAAGTACTGGGACTACAGGTGTGTGCCACCACACCAGGCTACATGTCTGGTTTTTGATCCAGGTCCCCACTAAGACCCTTTCTTCCAGTTTAATCTTTTCCTTTCTTGAATACTCTTTAACCATCCTGCTTGAAGTCAAGGGATTGCACCAGGCACCCATTCGAATGATTACTTTTACATATTTCAATTATGCTAAAATTTAATGAAAGAAAAACATTTTCCTCAAATACCATCCATCCTTACACAATAGCTGCTTTGTTCCCTGATGCTTCTTCCTAGTCCTTCTCTTTCCTTCTATTCACCTATCCATCCATATTGACATACTTCATTTATTCAACCATATTTGTCAAATATAATTCAACTCTTTGAGTCTTTAGAATCTATAATTCTTTATGACTTTTTTTTAGCTTCTCTGGGTAACAGATTTGTTTATTTCATGATTCTCTATGGGGAAGTTCAATTTAAATCATAGCCAAAAGCAAAATAAGCTTTAAGATAAATGGGATTAAATAAAAACACACACTATATTTAATATTTTACGTTTCACAAAAAAGGAAAGGCACTATTATCCTAGTGATTAAGTATTTCCATAGCTCCAAATGTATATACACAAAGAAAACCCTTTGGTAATGGAACAAAGATGGCCAGATTCTGTTTATCTTGATCTCATCCTGCCTTTAACGTGAACTTGCATATGATTTTCTTTTTTTTTTTTTTGCGGTACCGGGGATTGAACCCAGGGGCGTTCTACCTCCGCGCTACATCCCCGGCCCTATTTTTTTATGCTTTATTTTGAAACCGGGTCTCACGAAGTTGCGGAGGGCCTCACTAGGTAGAGAAAGAGAGAGAGACAGGGAGGGAGGGAGAGAGAGAGAGAGAGAGAGCTGAGGCTGGCCGCGAACCCGGATCCTCTGGTCTCCGCCTCCCAAAGTACTGGGATTACAAGCGTGCGCCACCACGCCCGGCTGCATATGATTTTCTTATAAGGAATAATACTACCTCAACTTCTGACCCTCCTAATAGTAACACCCCAGGAAACTGGGCTCATCATAATAAAAAAGATTGCAATAATAAAACTGGCATTTGGAAAATAATTACTGCATTGTAATAGTTAATAGCAACTCTCAGAAGTTCAATATCCTTTGAACATTCCTAACACAATTGGATATATTTAGAATTATTAAATGCATTATTAAAACACAGTCCTTCTAAATAGTAATTAATAATATTGATGTAGAATAAAATATTTGTTTCTGATGTGATTGGTAGCTACTTTATTATTATTTAATATTTGTGTGTGGGGTACTGAGGATTGAACCTAGGGACATTGAATCCTTGTTTGGAAAAAGGGTCTCACTAGGTTGCTGAGAGTTTAGCTATGTTGCTGAGGCTGTCTTGGAACACATGTTCCTCCTGTCTCAGCCTCCCAAATACTGGTGTTACAGGCCTATGCCACTATATCTGGCTCTTATTTAATAATTAAATAAGTGCATTTGTAAATCTAACACAGTCTAAAGAGATTTTGTATGAAACCTATTAGAGTAATACATGCTTACTCATCATGGTTAAAATGACACAGTCCTGAAAGGCAGTGAAAGGGCCACCACCCTTCTTGCCTAAGGAACAGAACAAATGTACCATCCGTGGAAATAATAGGCACACGTCTATTAAATCACTGACTTACTGGCATTTCAAATATTTTTCCTCTACTCACAACAACAAAAATGAGTTTATGAATTACTTATGTGTGTAACACACCTGGTTTAAAAGCTGCTTTTTAGCTGCCACAAATAAAAGGCCAACAATTAAAGAAACATCCTAATTAACATAAACTCTGAGGAATACATGCCCACAGTGCCAGGAGGCATTCACTCATTTTCATGCCAGGATGTGCTTTATTTCAGCTCAGTGCAAATCACCAAAGGGTTGTAAAGCTCTGAGAAGGTAAGGTGCTTTTGTTAATGGAGATGTCTTTGAGCAAACCAGATTGAGTGAAGAATGACTGTGTCATCTCACATCAATTTTCACAATGAAAAGAGGACTTACATTATAGCGAACATATTTATATGGACTGTGACACATCATCACAATTCCACAATAATCAGTCAAGTTGAACGTATCGGCCAAAAAGCACCAGGCAAACAAATTGTATTGAACACTAAAGAAACAAAACAAAACAACCTTTTAATTAACTGAAATTTTCTCAGGCTTAATACTTGAACATTCTCTAATCCTGGAGGTGTCCATTTTATTTTGTCAACTCTGTGACAAATTCCTTCCTTATAATGCCCTGAAACATTTTCTTTATATCCACCTGTCCTTGCTTCTTGGGATCACACAAAAAGCAAATGCACATGAAACAAACAAAAAAGCACTAGTCCCTTTTCATAAAACATTTTAAACTTTTGAATATATAAAAAAATCATAGCTGGGCATAGTGATGCATCCCTGTAATCCCAGTGCTTGGGAGGCTGCGACAGGGGGATCACAGGATTTGAGGCAAGACTGGGCGACTTAGTAAGACCCTGATTAAAAATAAAAATGTAAAACGGGGCTCAGAGGTAGAGTCCTCCTGGGTTCAATGCGAAAGGAAGGAAGGAAGGAAATAAGGAAGGAAGGAAGGAAGGAAGGAAGGAAGGAAGGAAGGAAGGGGAGAAAGAGAAGGAGGAGGAGGAGAGAGGGAGGGAGGGAGGGAGGATGGATAGATCATGTACTTCCCTTCTCTTTCCAAGGTAATAGTCAACTATTCCTCATCAAGCTGGTTTCAGGTTCTTCTCATACAGGGTTTTCCCTTTTATGAAAATGTCATTATGTCTGTAGCTGTGTGAACTATTCTATTCACCATGTCAGTACAGATTAGAGCTAGCTCTCATCCCTCATTCTTGTCACTCTTTCTCATCCATCCATTTGACCATGTTGGTCACATGATAATATTGACCCCATAAATCTCTGGCATCACACTGAGTCAACCAAAGCCCTATTTGTACAACCAAATCTCTGGAATAGGAAACAAAAGGTACTTTAGATAATTGAGGAGAGTGACCAGTAGAATAGTGGAAGGGAACAAAGGGAGGAAGGTAGGGAGGGGAAAAGGAGGAAGTAATAAAAGAAATGATTTAAATTATACTAGGCCCAACCTCACTATTATATGGGGAAGGGAGGTTAGCAGGGTGAAACCTGAAGAGAAACACACCAAGACTTGTGTGCATGTTTGCTTGTAGGACTTTGAATCTCACTATGATGTTTAATTACAATGCACCAATAAAAGTATAAAAAAGAAAAAATATTTTAATAAATATCACTGGCTTTAATTGAAAATTAGAGCCTTTTAAAGAACAAATAAATTAATAGATAAAAATAAAAAGTATGGTGTACAGACATATAAGGCAATCAAATAGAAATATTTTTGTTGTATTCCTGAATTTTTTAAGTTGATGAGTTTCCCTTATTCATAAAGATCAAAGTAAAGCATGGTACTTTATGAACTTTTTCTAGAAATTGAAATTATCATAATTTTAATAATAAATTGGTTGGTAATTATTGTAAAAGCTCCTTTCATTAGGTCCCTTAATGAAATTATTTATAATATTTTTATTATTTAACCCCTAACAAATTCTTTCTCAAATTTATGCTGTCTGAGTTTCTTAAAAGCCAGTTGTCCATCTCCAGCTTTTACTCAGAACCTTTTACCTCCAAATTAGTGATTGTCTCAAACAATTTATTGGCAACAGTGCCTTCATTTCCAGTTAATTCCTTGCTTTTAATGAGATTGTATTCCAGTTACTGAATTCAAGCCTAAGCAAACTCGCTTAGTTCACAGAGTTTCTCAAAAGTAATTCAAACTTGTTCTCGATACTGTGTCCAAAGAAGTATTAACCTGTGCAGTTAAAATGTGACTCATCCTTCTCAGTTTTGGCTCAGCTATGAAGGGCCAGACCCTGAGGCTGGACGATTCTGAGAGGTCACCATGACTTTTGAAATTTGAGAGGAAGATTTCTTTGAAGAGAACTGGGCTGGAATGTATGCTCTGAAGGAAAAGGGTCAACGGGGTGCTGCCTTCAAACCCCAAGTGAAAGTGACACAGAATCCTAAGGGATCACTCAGAGAACTCGAAGTATATTCCTTGCAGTTAGGGATCCTGCTAAGGAAGGCAGCCTCCTAGGGCATGAGGAACCCAGTGGTAATATCTTTATTATGGTTTATTACACTGTGGAAAGCTCAGGAGAAATCTGGCAAAGGAGTAGCCCATCTCAAGGACACAACGGGAGACTTCACAAAAATACACCAGAGTTTCCATAGAGAGCCAGTTCTAAACATCTGGTAAACTCAGCGAATGCAAGACAATCTTTTCCTTGCTCTCTATTAATTCAGTTGAGCTGAAAATTAAGGTTGTCCTGCTAAGAGAATAGGGACAAAGAAACATGGAAGACTAATTTTAAATTAGAAAAATGGAATTATATGGGACCAAGCCATTTTAATTATATAATTGAGACCCTTTGGTAACTTTAAGTAACTCTTAGTTTGGTCTAGGATTTTCCAGTGGCAGGGATGTACAGTCTCTTATCAAACGGATTTAAGGAAGCAGTGGAAGGTAAAAATAGTAATTATTTCTAACTATATCCTATGAGACCTGCATACTCAATTAAGCTAATTGCATATCTATGCATGAAAAAGGAACTAAAAAAATAGACAACTGAAGCAAAACAAAGTCAGCTAGAAGTTCCAGCAATGGGATTGAGTAGGAGAACTTCCCATCTAATTCATGTCTGTATAAGTTTAGTTTGTTTCCTGTCTGTGATGGTATTCTTTTGGGATAGATTTCCTACACCGAGCCAGATTTTAAAGTAAGCTTCTCACCCAATTAAGTTATTAAAAATTCAGTGCAATATGGCCAAATGTTGTACAACAGGTTTTCCTCTAGCCCTTTCCAAACTGTACTGAATTGACAGTGAAGATGTAGAAAGAAACATATAAATCTATAACAGTAAAAAAAAAATAGAATGGAAGGAACTCTTCAAAGAGTGAGTTTGCAACAAATTTCTGAAAGATAGTATACCTTCAAGGTCTAGTAGGGATATAGGAACCTGTAACCCTCCCAATTGAAAAAGTCTAAAGGATTCAGCTGGTAGAGTAGATTGAAAGTGGATAAAAGATGTGCTGGTGGATAAAAGGTAATGGAAGAATTTGTGTCAAAATGTAAAAGGAGATAGAAAATGTGAACAAAATATAAAAAGAAATAGAGTTCCTTCAGGAATTCAGAGATCTCACTAAAAAGATTTTAGAAAAGGAGGACAGAGGAAATAGAGGGAAAGATATTATCAAATATGTGACCAAAAAAAATTACCGAAGAAAACAAGTTCTTACATTGAAATGGTTCACCTAGTTTCAAGCAGAATAGACAAAGAAAGGTCTGTTCACACATACACACAAAATTTTCTAAGTTCAAGGAAGAAAAGAAAATCTTACAGAGACTAAAAATCTGATCATCTGTACTAGAACAATCAAATATCAGACTTCTGATGAAAAAAATAATATTGGAGTGACATGTTCATATTTTAAAAGAAGATAATTTTGGATTTAGAATTTTATGTTCAACACAGTTATTTAGAAAGTATGTAAGTATGATAAAGACAAGTTTTGGCATGCAACTGTCACAATTTTAACTCCCTTAATTTCCAATTCCTGCTTCTGAGAAAGTAACTTGAGGATAAGCTCTAGCAAAATGAGGGCAAAAACAAAACATAGGAAGCAAAAACCGGTGCCTCTAACACAAAAGTACAGGTAAGAGAAGTCTCATAATGTGCAGCTTGTCCACAAAAAACAAAAACAAGATACCGCAATAGCTGATAAGATACCATGGGAGGGATCTAACTAAGATGAAAGGAGGTTTCCCCATATAACATAACTAAAAAACATTAATAATTTAGAAAATAGGTAAAAATGCTGTTTCTAAGAACCAGCAAAAACACATGTAATGAAAATTATATCAGAAAAAAACAGAAAACACAATAAATGTTAAAATTTGAAACAACTACATCATAATTTTATATAATGAAAAGAAAAATTGAGATAAAAAGGATGATTGCAAACTTTGATCCTATTTATATCCTCTAGCAGCAAAGATATCATTACATTTGACTTCTATTGGCTGCTTTTATGCTTTACAGGAAAAATTTAAATTTAAATTGTTTTATGCCATTCATTTCTATTCATCTTGTAAATTAGCAACTATTTTGAGCTCAAAGAAACAAACCAATTGAATGTGTTCTAAGAGAAATTTGATACAAGATGATTCTGGCAAGGGGAGGGGAGCTTCCAACTCAATTACTGGTGTATGCTGCTCCTGTTATCCTTGCATTTCTAGAATTTTAGAGGGATGTGGCTGATGGCATACTGTTGCACACCTAATAAAGCTACCTGCACCATTGCTATCCAAGGCATTTCAATTAAATGAGAAGCCTTCCCTGTAATGGCTGTAAAAATGTTTCTGCCACTCCTTGTCATGGCCACTTGCCATATCTAGAGCTGCTCAAACTGCTGAGAGATGTGAACACTGTTGGCTGTTTGCAGTAAATTCTAGGCATATATAGGTCTGTGCTGACAGAAATCACCTGGGCATTAGATTTACTGGTGTCAGAAGAGAGGTCCCTGAAGATGGAGCTCCAGGATGGAAATGCAAGACACGCTGGAGGACACTGGCAGATGATGGTGGCTGAGAACTGTTTTCCTTGCTTTGTAGCTACAACTATTGGTGTAACTCCTAATGTAAAATAGGTACCTAAGACATGCTTGACAAATGAAGGGAGGGAGGGATAAAGTAAATGAGAATTTAAGTAAATGGTACTTTGAGTAAATGGTATTCTCTCATGAATATTCTTGGTGGGTATTCCTCCCATGAATGGTTAACACCTTAAAATGTATATTAAAGTTTATCTTTAATATACATCTTTAATATACATCTTTAATACATCTTAAAGTACAACAATTTCTTTAATCTTTTATTTTACCACTCTTCCAAATATAAATGAGAGTGATGAATGCAAGATTTATAAATGGCACACTTTGAGCACTCAATAATGATTACCTTTAAGCTATTACTTTTTTAAAATTAGAGAATAATAGAGAGATTGGTGATAGAGACGGAAAGAGCCAGAGGTTCAAGGATAGCACTACAACAAAGGGCTGGAGGAGGAAGAGAGAGACAAGAGATTAGAGAGGAAAAAGCAAATCATATGTTGCCTTTCATTACCTAATGTAATTTGTGATCGCCAGACCTAAACCAAGAGTGTGAGAAGCCAGGACTTTGGCCTTTCTTTGGACCCTGATTCATTCAATTCCATAACTACTAACTACCAGCATGGGCTAACCTTGATTATATCCTCAAAGACTAAAACATAAACTTTGTTCAAGTTTTAGAATAAAACATTTATGTACAATAAATTTCAAGTCAGTGAATAGGATTTAAAATGAACTACATAAAAATGTTTTTTGTTGCCAGGTATAGCTGTGCACGCCTGTAATCTTAGTACGTGGGAGGCTTAGACAGGAACATCACAGGTTCAAGACCAGCCTCAGCAAGTTATGAGACTCTCAGCAACCTAGAAGACACTGCTTCAAAATAAAAATAAAATAAAGGGCCAGGGGTATAGCTCAAATTCAGAATGCCTCTGAATTCCATCCTCAGCACTACACATGCAGACACACACGTGCACACACACACACACACACACACACACAGACACACACACTTCCTTGTTATTAGTTACTATGGGTAACAGAGGTTCATTCTCCACAATACTCTAGGTATAAGAAATGTCACATTACTTTACTTTTGTACAAATCAAATTTAGGGCTGATAAGTCATTCACTTAGTTGAATAAAAGTCCTGCTTTGGTCTTTTCTTTCTTCGGGATTGAGGCTCAAACTCAGGGCCTTACACACACTAGGCAAGTGCTCTACCACAGATCTGCATCCCCAGTCTGTTTATTTTTGTTCTTAGATTGCAGATGCCTTTAGGATTACACTTACCAGGAAATGGTGGTGAGGGCATTCTGCCCATTGATCTCTTGTCTTTTTTTTTTTTTTTTTGCGGTACCGGGGATTGAACGCAGGGGCGTTCTACCTCCGCCCTACGCCCCCGGCCCTATTTTTTATAGTTTATTTTGAAACCGGGTCTCACGAAGTTGCGGAGGGCCTCACTAAGGAGAGAGAGAGAGGAGAGAGAGAGAGAGAGAGAGAGAGAGAGAGAGAGTTGAGGCTGGCCGCGAACCCGGATCCTCTGGTCTCCGCCTCCCAAAATACTGGGATTACAAGCGTGTGCCACCACGCCCGGCCTCTTGTCTTCAACTGATGAAGACATTCTTGAATTCAATAGAAGTTAATTCCATCTACAACTAGGACAAGAAAATTAGAACCTGAGAACATAAAAGTATGTAAAGGGAAACAACCTTTCATTCTTTAGCTATTACAAAGAAAAAAAAACAACACACCAATCCATTTCTTACTAACTCACTTGTTTCATATGCAACATGAAACATTAAATAGAAAGTGGTCACTACCCCTTGATTCTCTTTCATTCCCTTTCTTAACTGTCCAAAGGTCCAGTTGCATTCAGGGCTGGTCAGTACAATTAGGTAGACAATAAGAATAAGATGTTTCAAGAGGTTTTAAACTATGTTAATGACTTCAATGCAGGGCCTTCTGAGTTGAGAGGGAGGAAGTTTTTCTCTTGTCTTCAAATGACTGGAGAATAATTTAAAAATAGTTTCTTCATATTTGCTCCTGAAAAAATGAGCTCAGTATTTAGATTCAAAGGAACCTAAAAAGAAATTCCAAATAGAACAGAGAGATGGGATGGGTAGAAGTAAGGAAAGGAGACAGGAAGAAGGACAAAAGCAGGGGGGAAGGAAGAGAGAGGGAGAAAGGGAGGAAGCAAAAAGAAGGAAGAGAGGGAAGGGAGGAAGAGAGGATTGAAGGAAGGGTCAAAATCTAAATAAAAGATGAGTAATGATGGAAACATCATCTAAGATTGTAGCAAAATCAAAAGCTTACTTTAAGCCGGGCATGGTGGCGCACGCTTGTAATCCCAGTACTTTGGGAGGCGGAGACCTGAGGATCTGGGTTAGCGGCCAGCCTCAGCTCTCTCTCTGTCTCTCTATCTCTCTACTTATTGAGGCCCTCTGCAACTTCGTGAGACCCAGTTTCAAAATAAAGTATAAAAAAATAGGGCCAGGGGTATAGCGTGGAGGTAGAACGCCCCTGGGTTCAATCCCCGGTACCGCAAAAAAAGAAAAAAAAAAAGCTTACTTTAAGAGTCATATCACCTGTGTGCATGTTAAGTCCCTATCACTCTGTACTATATTGTGATGTGAGACTACACTGCACCAATAGAAGTATAAATAAATAAGAAAAGGAAAAAAGTATTAAAATATTTCAAAATGTTTAGGAAGACTTGGATTTAAAAACTTGGCAGATTCTGATTAAGGTTGTTTTATTCAAAGTTTACTATAATATGAGTGCTTTTTATTTGAAAAATCTTCTAAAATGATTATAGTAATAACTATAAGGAGGCTGTTGAGAAATGTGTCCACTGCATTGGAGAACGCCTTTTCATGAGGACCCTCTGAAGAAACTTCTTCACTTGGCAGTAGCAAGACAAGTTGTGTTTTTTCCACTTTTTGTACTATATAAGTGATATTATGCTTTTTTGCATTAGTTTTTTTGAAGAATGAGAGCCATACCTGTGGCTTCTCTTGAGCATATTATGCTTCATGTACACTTAGGTCTTACATATCACCAGAGGCTCTGGGTGATCTGTGCTTCAGTTTATTATTGCGGATATTGTATCACTGCAGAAAGATTAACTTTTATTCCACATGTTGTTTAAAAATCACCATTAAATATGATTTATAGGTTGTAAGCATTTCCACCAAAAATTTTTAAAATTAAAAAACATTCAAATATATATGTAGAGATTTTTTGACTTTAAGAATTCTATCCAGAAAATGTTTTAATCTTGAAAAATTTTGCTTTTCTAAGAGTGCCAGGTAGTAAGAACTTTAGTCTACTTAATGAATTAGTTCTTTTTTCTTCCTAAGGCTCGTTGTATTTAATAAGCATTCCCACACATAGTATGCAGCAAAACAGGAAATTCATTGAAGATCAAAATTATAAACAGCATATCACTTTTATAGCATGACTGATCTTGAGATGAAGAAACTTTTGGATTCATAATAACCAACTCTATTTCCATTCAGCTGTTTTCCATAAAAAATTCAAATCAAATTATGCTAAGTAGCAATTAGTTATAAACTCTTCAGAGGAATTATTTGGTTTTATTTCCAGTAAAGCCAAGTCTTCATAAGAGCCATTAATTAGTGTATCTTTTGTCTCAGCAGGGGAACTAAGAATTGAAGCCCTTGAACTTCATTTAACCTTCAAAAGAGTCTCTGCAGGTCCAACTTGAAACCCTCTGGAGGGGTGAGGGTGAACTAATGGTTTTTGACGAAGTTTTTTAAACAACATATAGTCAAAACACCCTTGTACAGCTGTACAATTCCTCTTAGCTATTAGCCAGCATTGTGTACAGTAGATATTCCTGACCTTTACTTCATCTCCAAATCCCCACCCCACTACATAGAATTTTAGGTTTTATTTGCTTGATTTTTTTCAATATGTATGAATTAATATCCAAATGAGTATCAGTTTTCTACCAGAATCCACCATTATAAAGCATTTAACATGAGCCTCTTGTATTAGTTCCCCATTGCTGTTGTAACAAACTACCATGGATTTAGTGGCTTAAAACAACACAAGTTCCTTAGACTTTGGAGGTCAGAAGCCTGAAATCAATTTTACTGGGCTGAAGTTAAGGTGTTAGTAGAGCTGGGTTCTTTCTGGAGATTCTAGGAAGGAACTGTTTTCCTTGCCTTTTCCAGCTAAGGGTACCATATTCCTTGGCTTGTGACTCCTTCCTGCATCTTCAAAGAATATTATTCCAAACTCTTCCCACATCATTGCTCTCGCCTCTAAGTCTGTCATCTCCTGTGTCCCTTTATATGGACCACTATTATTGTATCAGACCTGCCCAGACAATCCAAGGATAATCTCTCCATCTCAAGATCCTCGACTTGATCACTTTGGAAAGTTCCTTTAACAGTAAACTTTGCAAGTTTCAGGGACCATGACATGGCCATCTCTGAGGAGCCATTATTCAGCTACCAACTGACCCCCAAAGATTTGTACCCATCCCAAATGCAGAAGGCATCCCCTCCATTCAATATCTTTTAAAGACTCTACCATCACAGCATCAATTCAAAGTTAAAAGATCATCTCAATGGTGCCTGCTCAAAAGTTCTAAATGTCATCTAAATTATATAAATTAGGCATGGGTGAGGCTCTGGGTATGAGCCATTCTGGGGCAAAATTCCTCTCCAGCTGTAGATTTGTGAAATTAGAGATCAAATGAACTGTCCCCAAAATACAACAGTGAAGCAGCACAGGATAACAATTTCAGACATTCCCATTCCAAAGGGAGGGAAGTGGAAATGAGAAAGGAATTGCTGGGTCCTAGGCAACTTCAAATCCAAATCGTAGAACTCCATTAGGTTTCAAAACTCTCGAGGTTTTTAGTTTTTCCCACTGGGCCCTTACTCTACCCATAAAACACCTTCCCAATTTTAATGGAAGGAAGTATGGGATATTGGGTGCAGTGTGAATCAAAGATGGAAAGAAAACGTCTATTTTGCCTAACCCTTAGTAATGAAATTCTGAAAAAAATGCTTTTAAAAATTGTATAAAAATATCCTCACATCAAATTGCTCCTAGCAAAAGAAGCACTTCAAAGGATACCCAATATCAATAAAAAAGACCTTAGTTTTACTGGGTCTGCATCAAAGCTGGAACATCAAAATATTGTGTATACATTTGGAATAATATGTAAAAATTTTATTGCTACAATTATCTACATTATTTCAGAAATATAGCAGAGTACACTTTGCATAATGGAAAATTTGGATAGGGCTTTGTTGTTTCTGAGCTAAATACAATGATTACTTTGGGACAATCTGGCTTTTGTAATGGCAGATATAATTCAGAAGAACTGCCAAAATCCTTCTTCATAGATACAGAAAATGGAATACATATGTTTGACCTAAACCTATCAATGTTCAAATTAGTAGAGGCAAGAGTTACCATTAAGTTTTTTTTCTGATGCTATATTTGTGTTTTATACAACTTCATTGAAAATCTTCATAACTCAGAGGTATTTGGAGGTTTCATTGTTAAAAGGCACACCCTAAGGCAGCACTCTATTTTCCTATTTGCTTTGGATTAATCTCACAGCTAAAATTAAATATGAAGAATGGCTTGTTTATTTTAGATAAGAATTCTCATCTCATCAAAGTTGTGATGTCTGTGGAGTGTGAGCCATCTCTGCCCCTAAAGCAGCAAAGTAGTTCCAAAAATGGAAGGAGAAACATGGACATATGATATATGCAGAGCAATACATTATAAAAATTAAATTGTTACACTTAAATAGAATGATATAGGATGGTATTGTTCATGTCACTTCTGATTTTGGATAAATTAGCACGAAGTCTAACAAATGAAAGAGAGCTCTGAAACAGGAGGCATGGACAATTTATTGCTTTTAACTCCTGCCCTATGTAATGAGTGTGGGTGACATAGATACTACTTCAGTTGAAAAACTACCATATTATGTTGAAAGATTATGTTGAGATGACCTCCAAAAGGTTATACAGTAGAGTTGTGTGTCATTGAAAGCAGAACATCTGTACTGAGAGGGAATAAACTCTCTCTCTCTCTCTCTCTCTCTCTCTCTCTCTCTTTCTCTCTCTCTTTGTGGTACCAGGGATTGAAACCAAGGGCATCCTATCCTTGAGCTACACCCCTATATTTTATTTTTTATTTTGAAATAGGGTCTCACTAAGTTGTGATCCTCAAACTTGCGATCCTCCTGTCTCAGCCTCCCAAGTACTGAGGTTACAGGCATGTACCACTACACCTGGCTACACTGTATATCTTATTTGCCCACCATTTTTATCATAAAGGAATTTTGAACCATCCTTACCTCCCTGGGATCATGGTGAATGATCTTTTTAATGTGCTGTTTGAATGGGCTTGCTAGCATTTTTTGAAGGTTTTTGCATCTATGTTCAGCAAAGATACTGGCCTATAGTCTTCTTTTTATGGTGTGTCCTCCTCGGTTTTGGTATTAGGGTAATGCTGACCGCACAGAATATGTGTGGAAGAATTCCCTCAATTTTTGGAATGAGTTTAATAATTTGGTATTAGCATTAGTTCTTCACTTGATGAAGAAAACATTTCAATTGACACTATGCACATACATGAAATTATCAATGCCATTCTCAACATTATATATAGGGAAGGGGAGTAGGTAGGGTGAGATCCCTGGAGAAGCTGCCCAAATGCTGTGTGCATGCATGTTCCCATCACTCTGAAATTCATTATGATGATTGATTATGATGCACTAATAAAAGTGTATGAAAATAAATGAAAAGAAAAAAGAAAAAGGAAGGAATTGGTATTTTTTTATTACTGATTCAATATTGTTACTTGCTATCTTCTATTCAAAGTATTCTATTTCTTCATGATTCACTCTTGGAAAGGGGTTTGTGTCTGGGAATTTATCCATTCCTTCTAGGTTATTAAATGTGTTGGTGTATAATTGTTCACAATAATCTCTAATGATATTTCATATTCTGTGGTTTTGGTTATAAATGACTTACTTTTCATATTTGATTTTATGTATTTGTCTTCTCTTTCTTTTTCTTAGTAAGTCTAGCTATGAGTTGGTCAATTTTGGTCATGTTTTCAAAGAACCAGCTTTTTGTTTTGTTGATTTTTCTATTTTTATATCTCTTCTTCATTTATTTCTACTCTGAAAGTTATAATTTCTTGTACTAATATTGTGTTTGGTTTGTTCTTAATCTCTAGTTCCTTGAGATGCAGCAATAGGTTGTTTAGTTGAGGTCTTTCATTTTTTTTAAATGTGGACACTGATTGCCATAAACTTTTCTCTAAGTATTGCTTTTGTTGTGTTTTATGTCTTGGTATGTTGCGTATCCATCTTTATTTGTCTCAAGAATTTATAAAATTTGTTTCTTGATTTCTTCCTAGATCCATTGGTTGTTCAAATGTTTTTCAATTCCCATGTATTTTTAGTTTCTACTTATTGATTTCCAGTTTTAATGCACTGTGGTCAGAAAAGATACTCACTTTTATTTTAATTTCTTCAAATTTTTGAGACTTGTATTATGGCCTATTATATGATCTATTCTGGAGAATATTTCCTGTGCTGATGAGAAGAATGCATATTCTGTCACTGTTGGATGGAATGTTCTGTAGATACTAGTTAGATCCACTTAGTCTGGGATGCAGTTTAACTCTACTGTTTCTTTGTTGCTTTTTTGCCTGAGTGAACTATCTATTGCTGAAAGTGGATTGTTTTCCACTATCATTTTATTGGAGCCTATCTCTTCTTTTATGTCTATTAATATTATATATATATATATATATCCAATCATATATATATGATTACCTGAGTAATAAGAAAATAATCATATATATATATGATTACCTGTTACTGAAGTCACCCCTTTAACAATGATTTTTTTTTTCTCTCTTTCTACTGCTTTTGATTTAAAGTGTATTTTACCTACTATAAATACGGCTACTGCTTTCTTTTGGGTTCTATTTGCATGGAACGGTTCACTCTATCCCTTCCTTTCAGTCTATGTTTGGCGTTCACTAACACTTCAATGCCAGCCCACTTCCTTGCTTGTAAGCAAAATATAGTCAGGTCTTATTTATTTACCCACTTGGTCACTCTATGACTTTTTATTGGAGAATTAACCCATTTTCATTTAAGGTAATCATTGACAGGTGAAGCCTTACTATAACCATTTTGTAACTTGTTTTCTAGTTTTATTGTAGTTCTTTCCTTTTTCTCTCCCCTCTCTATATTTGTTTTTTAGCTATCAAAATATCTTTGTGATTATAACAAACTCTTTTGAAATGATAGTAACTTAATAGGATCATAAAGATAAGAAAAGGAAACAGAGAAAGAGAAAATATACAAATATAAAAACCTACACTTCCACTCCATTGCTCCTCACATTTGAGGTTTTTAATATCCCATTTTATATCTTTCTATATCACCTACCTCTTACTGTATTAATGCAACTATTATTATTATTGTGGTGCTTGGGATAGAACCCAGGGGGACTCTACCTCTGTGCTATGCTTCAAGCTTTATTTTATTTTTTATTTTGAAACAGGGTCTCGCTAAGTTACCATTCACTTGCCTTGAACCTGCGATCCTCCTGTCTCAGCCTCTGAGGACTGGAATTACAGGTGTGTACCAGCATACGCGGCTAGTTATTATTTTTAATTGTTTTTAGCCTTCATAAAGATATTAAGTGGTTTCACTCATAAAGATAAGAGTGGTTTAATGTACCATGTTTACAATATCAGGCCATTCTAAATTCATATAGTTATCCTTATCAGGGAGTTTTATACATTCTGCAGTTTTTCTTAGTTTTATACATTCTGCTGTTTTTCTTATTAATCATGTCTTATTACTTAATATCTCCTTCTTTCAGGCATAAGAACTTCCTTTAGCATTTTTCTTAGGACAGGAGTGATGGAGATACATTCTTTCAGCTTTTGTTTGTCTGAGAATGCCTTGATTTACTCTTCATTTCTTGAGGATAGCTTTGCTGGGTAGAGTCTCAGTTGGCAGGATTTTTATTTGTTTCTTTGTTTTTGTTGTTGTTATTCTTCCTTCAGTACTGTGAAAATCATGCCATCCTCTCCTGGCCTATAAAGTTTCTGCCAAGAATTCTACTGTCTTGTGAATTGGGACACCCTTATGCATTATTTGTTTTTTTCTCTTGCTACATTGAGAATCTTCTCTTTATTACCTTTGAAAGCTTGATTATATGTTATGGGGTAGACTTGGTTGAGTTCAATCTGACTGATTACGTGTGACCTTCCTATATCTGAATATCTGTATTCTTCTCTAAGTTTGGAAGTTTTTTGTTACCATCTCTTTGAGTCAACTTTCTACCCCTTCGATACCCTCAAGTCTCTCTTGATTCCCAACATCCTGAAGATTTGCTGTTTGGATGCTGTTCCAGAATTCTCATAGGCTTTCTTCCTTCCTCTCCATTCTTCTTTTTTGTCTCCCCGATTGCATATTTTCAAATAGCATGTCTTTGAACTTACTAGTTCTTTGTTCTGTTTAATCTATCTTGCTATTTATGCCTTCTATTACATTTTTAAATTTCATTTAGTATACTTTTCATCTTGAGGATTTCTGTTTGATTTTTAAAATTGGCTTCTAACTCTATTACATTTCTCTGTTGGACTGCTGAATCATTTCTCTGTGTCTTCTTGAAGCTTATTTTGTTTCTTTAAGACAACTGTCTTAAATTCCCCACTTGAGAATTCTCCCACACTGGTTATTATCTGGTCAGTTCCTAGCACCTCATTTTGACCATTAGGTGAGATCATGACATCTTGAAAGCTCCTGATGCTTGTCGGTGTGCAACATTGCCTGGGTATTGAAGGATTAAGTTTTTATCCCAATATTTGTAATCTAGTTTTGTTTGTGCCTCTTTCCCAAGTTCTACACAGGCTGCCTATTTTCTTTGAGCACCATTACAGCACTAGATGGTGCCTAAATCCAGGATTCCGTGAGTGTGTTATTGGTGTGTTATCACTGTTTCCCCTCTAGAGGGCAATCCAAACCAAGTTAGTCCCAAATCTGTAGTTGGTATGTCATTCTACATGAATGGGGGGGGGGGGTTCAAAAGGATAGTCAGATGGTCTGTCCCTGCAAGCCTCTTCCTGGGGCCAAGGTAGCCCAAGATGCCTCATTCGTGGTCACTGGCCTGTGGATCTGTGGACGGAGACATTCCTCCTGGCTCTGGAGAGAATCAATGTGGAGGGACCCGCTTGCTGTTCCTATGCCATGCCTGTGGGTACCGATGCTTCAAAGCTCCGTCATATCCTGAGCCACAGCCCAAGACTACTGCAGCACTGGTTAGGACCAAGGCCCACACTGCTATGGGTTGTCTACTTCTGGGGTGGACTTGTGGCCCAAACTGCTGCAACCAGCCACGCACAATGCTAACTGAACTAGAAGTGACAGTAAACTGGGCTGCATGTCTCCTTTGTAACAAGGCTGTCCCAGATGCTGGGGATAACTGTGCTGCTTCAGGTGGAGGATCAGATGGTATAGACAGTCCTTAGGCTATCAAGGCTAATGCTAAGCTGGGTCACATCTGAGTCTTACAGCCACAGAAACCTGCACAGTCTGGAAAGAGGGATGTGCCCCAAGCCCACCGCAAGGCTAGCAATAATGCTAGCTAAAACTTGAGTCCATATCGCTGCTATGTATGTAGGTCTCTGCCTGATATTGGGACAGGTCTAGAGGCTCTCTCTGTCTGCTGGCTATGGCCTGGGAACAGGGGCCTTTGTTTTTGGTGCTGGGCCTCACCACTGCAGGCCTGGCACTTCCTGTGCTAGCAATGGTGGACTGATTCCAGGGCATGGGGTCTGGCTCCCTGTTCTACTGCTGGTGGTTGGAGGAGGGTTGGTGGTAGCAGTCTCTTTGCAACCTGGCTAATGAAGTCCAGCCACTCAGACCACATGTATTGGCCTGGGTCTAGGGGTCATGTGCATCCCAGTGCTGGGTTTCAGCATGGCAGGCCTGGTACTGGGTTTCAAGTCTAAGCCTAGAGTTAATTACCTCTCCCCTCCCACCCAAGCAGGAGGCGTCTCTCTGTGCTGCCTGGAGTTGGAGTTGGGAGAGGGGTGACACTGGCAGCTCCTCCTTCCTGCTTTCTTCAGTGCTTTTTTCCTTTTATTACACTAAAACCAGGGACTATGGCCTCTCACCTGGTTTCCCTAACTCTTGTGAAGACAGTGTGGTGTATGAATAGCTGTTTATACCTGTAGGGAGAAAATCGCCAGAGGACCTGACTCAGCTGCTGTCTTGCTAAGCTTCTGAGAAATATATTTTTTTAAGTAGTTCACTTTTAGCCCAGAAATGTGCAGCTTTTCAGAAGTGTTCATTCTGAAGGAGAGTGTGTTACAATATATCCACTAATATCAATTGTAGCCAGGCTTAGTGGCTCACACCTATAATCCCAGTACTTGGGAGGCAGAGAAAGGAGGATTGCAGGTTCGAGGACAGCCTCAGCAATGTAGTGAGACTCATAGCAACCTAGTGAGTTTCAAAAACAAACAATAAAAAAGGCTGGGGATGAAGCTCGGAGATAGAATGCCCCTGGTTAAAACCCCGGTACCACAAACAAAAAATTAATTGTTGTTCTTGGCATGGCTGATTCATGTGAATTAAAATAAATCATAATCGAGTTGATACATTATTTTTAAATAATGAATTAAAATATGATTTGTTATTATCTTTCTTTCTTTTTTAGTACTGGGGATGAACCCAGGTTCATTCAACCTCCAGGCTACACACCCTCCCTTTTTCTAAGTTTTAGTTTTATTTCAAACCAGGATCTCACTAAGTTGCTAAGGCTGGTCTGGAACCTTTAATCCTCCTGTTTCAGCTTCCCAAGTACTGGGATTATTGGTGTGTACCATCATGGCTGGCTCTGCTATTGTCTTTAACTTTTAATATTCTTTTGTGCTATTTTGTTTGGGAAAAAACTGAAATTGTCTGAGACAAATAGCTACTTAAAATATTTATTAACCAAGTAAGTTTAACTATATATTACTTGAAATTAAAATAATTCAACTTTGAAACAGTCATGATAGGGTTTAGCACATCTCAAGATGAGTTTCAGAAATTAAAACCTATATTGATTCTGTTGACTCTGACCCTTCCTGCCGTGGACAATACTGAAGCAGTAGACTCAACTAAAGTAACAGTGAATAATGAATATCAAAATTACCCAAAACAAATTTAGATATAATGTATTATACTCTTTTGCCCAAATTAACAAGATTTATGAAAAAACTAAATGAACAGGCTAAGAAGTATACATCCCTAAAGCAAAAAAAAAAATAACTTATTTGGGGGCACTTTTGGATTCTTTGGCTTAGATTGTCTTCAGATTCTTTCATATTCTCAACACCTTGTCCTTCAAAGTAAACCTCCCAAGTTAGATTAATTGTTAAAAGCTTATAGAAGTTATTTGAAAGAAGAATTTGTAGTATAGAGAAAAAGAAATATTTCTGGTCTGGGTTACTCATAGAACCCAAAGGAAAGAGGAGAGAAATAAGTTCACCTGTAAATAAAAACACTGTTCTACCCACCCTGGAGATGCAAATGCTACTGAAAAACAAGACACATGGAACTGATGGAGGCTGCAGACTTTGACAGAGGCCTGAAGGTGAAGCTCAGTAAGGTGGCAATATAGACTCAGTGTTGTCACTTTCAAGATGTATACATGTGTCAGTCAGATTCACCTTCACCTTGTTCAGAGTGGGCTGTGGTTAAGGCTACGTCATTTAAGGATTCAACAGATACTGACTGAGTGCTTGCACTGTCCAAGGCTCTGCTTTGGGGGCTAGAGATAGAAAGCTGAGTCAAAGTAGACAACCTGCTCTCCCTACTGTAGTTACAGTCCACTCATATCATGAGAAAAAACAAACACATTGGAGGGGAAACAGCGATGAAGTTCTCATAGACAAAGAGCAACAACAACAACAATTTGTGATGGTAGGTAAAAGGAGAATGCTCATCTAGTATTGATCCTCTAAACCTAGGAAACTATAAAAGTTCACATTTGCCATAAAAACCTATTATGTTAGGTTAATCTAGATTGAGCTTTAGCAAAATTACACCTACCTAATGAGAGCTATCATTAAAGCAACCAGCAGTGGGTGTGAGAGCATTCATTATTCCTTCATCAGTTACTCCCATGATTCATACAAGTGTTCCTCATCACGGATTTATTAGGCCTACATCCCAATATTATAAAGTAATTCTAAGTCTTATCAAAGCAGGGAAATGGTTATGTAAAAGTTTCTGAATAACAAATGAACTACTATAATAAAGGAATAAAAAATAAGCCCCAGGGAGCTCACAGCGTTAAAAAGTAATCATGATACAGTAACTATGGAACTATAATCAAAACTGCCACATAATGTATCGTTATCCAGCTCAGCCACTCATCAGCATAGGACAGCAGTGTTCTGAGGAGACAGAAATTCTATAACATGGGAAAAGTACGTACTCATGCCGAAGACAGTGTACGATACGACCGAGATTATAATCTCCATCTTTGGGAAGCCCAATGAACTAGAATCCTTCACTAGTATCCACATTCCTCTCCCCCCAATAATTCAGTGTGACAGAGGTGAGAAATCTTATCTCAAAGCAAGTTTCATAGTAAATGTTGGAATTAATATAGACCTGTTCTATTTTCCCTTATCTGGAGTCATTTAAAATGAGAATGATGGTCAAGATTTGTCATAATTTAAAAGTAAATGAAAAGACTTGGAATGTTCTTTATGTTGTTATTATTAAAGCAGGAAGAAGGATCAATTAATGTGTTCAATTAAAAATGGATAGGTGAGCCAGGCGTGGTGGCGCACGCTTGTAATCCCAGTACTTTGGGAGGCGGAGACCGGAGGATCCGGGTTCGCGGCCAGCCTCAGCTCTCTCTCTCTCTCTCTCCCTGTCTCTCTCTCTCTCTCTCTTTCCTTAGTGAGGCCCTCCACAACTTCGTGAGACCCGGTTTCAAAATAAGCATAAAAAATAGGGCGGGGGGCATAGCGTGGAGGTAGAATGCCCCTGCATTCAATCCCCGGTACCGCAAAAAAAA